>JAJMFI010000003.1:0-65742 GCA_030574595.1 Ruyongia chambardii
CTAATGGCTCGAATAACTTACCAAAACCTTCTTTCAACTATCAACAAGGCCCTGCTCAACAATCCTCCCAATTACCACCAGTTCAGCATCAATTCCCTATTCCAGGTCAACAACAACAAGTTCAACAACCTGTACATCAACTACCAGGTATTCCACAAACTTCTCCAAACCATCCAAAAGTTGAACCAGTTCAATTAGCCCAGCCTCAAATTCCTGTCCAACAACAACAACAACAACAAACAGCTCCACCAGCTTCACAAACTCCTATTGTAGCTAGTCCAGCTGTTGCTCAACCTGCTACATATGCTCAACCTGCTGCCTCTACTCCACAACCTTCTGCTTCAACTCCTGCTGTACCAGCTTCTGCTCCTGCCCAGACTTCAGCATCTGCAACTCCAGTTCAACCAGCTGCTGCTTCCGCTTCCACTTCAACTGCTATAACTCCTATCGCTAGAGACAATAACTATTTAGTTCCAGCTGATCAAAGAGCTCTTCATACAAAACCAATCCCACCTTTCTTACGTGACTTAGATTCTTCATTGGTCCAACCACAATTCAAGAAGTTACATCCAGAATATTATACTTTATATAATCCTGCTTTACCAAAGACTATAGATGTTGAATTGGTTCATTCATTAGATCATTCATCTGTTGTTTGTTGCGTTAACTTCTCTGCTGATGGTAGATTCTTAGCAACTGGTTGTAATAAGACTACTCAAGTTTTTGCTGTTGAATCTGGTGAATTAGTCGCAAGATTAATTGATGATAATCCAAACTCTGAAAATGGAGGTGTAGCAGGTGCTGATCTATATATTAGATCTGTTTGTTTCTCTCCAGATGGTAAATATCTAGCCACTGGTGCTGAAGATCAAGTCATCAGAATCTGGGATCTAGCTACTAGAAGAATTACCAAATATTTGAGAGGACATGAACAAGATATCTATTCGTTGGATTTCTTCCCTAATGGTGATAGATTAGTCTCAGGATCTGGTGATAGAACTGTTAGAATCTGGGATATTGCTAGTGGCCAATGTTCCTTAACATTATCAATTGAAGATGGTGTTACCACTGTTGCTGTTTCACCAGATGGTTCATTGATTGCTGCTGGTTCACTAGATAGAACTGTCAGAGTTTGGGATTCATCAACAGGTTTCTTGATTGAAAGATTGGACTCCGAAAATGAAGCTGGTACTGGTCATAAAGATTCTGTTTATTCAGTTGCCTTCACCTCTGATGGTACCGAAGTTGCTTCAGGTTCATTAGATAGAACTGTTAAATTATGGTCCCTAAGACAACTAGATAATGGTAATAACACCAGTTCTAGCAATCAAAAGAATGTCACTGCCTGTGAAGTTACATACGTTGGTCATAAAGATTTTGTTCTATCGGTTTGTTCATCACCAGATAGTAAATACATTTTATCAGGTTCAAAGGATCGTGGTGTTATTTTCTGGGATAAAAAGAGTGGTGATGCACTATTAATGTTACAAGGCCATAGAAATTCAGTTATTAGCGTTTCTGTTGCAAAGAAAGCAATTTTAGGTGCTGGTATGTTCGCTACTGGTAGTGGTGATTGTAAAGCTAGAATCTGGAGATGGAATAAGGTTTGAATAATAAGTTTTCCAAAATAATTTTTTATTTTTTTGAGTCTGAGTACTTTTCGTTTCTATTATTTTAGTTCAAGTTTTCCCTTTTCATTTCAGTTTTGTCTTTCAGTTTTTTTTCCAAGTCGTTGTCGTTATTGTTGTTTATGACACATTATTATCACTATATCCCTCAAAGCTCGTCTGTTTTATTATATCGTTCCTTTGTATATTTATACTTACTATTCAGGAGGGATATTCAATTGAATGTTGTACTTATTTGGGTATAAGGATTTGGAAATATAATGAACGATACATCATTAAAGAATATTGGGTTCCAATCTTGATAATGCCATCAAAATTTTGTAACAGTAGAGAGACAAGATAAAATCTGATTTATACTAATTTGAACTTTCCTTTTATTTGTTTGTGTATAATTACTTTATTATTATTGAAAAGAAAAAAAAAAATTATATTACTTAGTATTTTAAGCATATGCTGATCCAAGAGTAGTGTTTGAAATGCCTATATGCATCAATTAATATAATTATATAATTAGTTGTCGAGTTGCGTATTATTTACAAAGTTTGTGATTAGAAACTATTTATATTCAATATAAATGGCATTGATTTTAATGGCTAGTTATAATGCAGATAAAATTTACAAAAGTTATACAATAATTATATCAAATTTTTTGGGTTACCTTCATTATCGACAAGAGATTCAGTAGTATCTTGTGGACCAGGACCAACTCTTGAAAGAATTATTCTTGAGACACCTTTATATAATTCATCATCTAATCGGAAATTGATTTTTGATCTAAGTGAGTCAAATTCAGAATTGAATAAATTTAAATCAGTAGTTGAATATTTAGTTTCCCAACCATTAACTTTATTGAATAATTTATAAATAAATGCAAATAATTTTGATTCATTTTCTTCCAAATAATAAATAACGGCATTTGGACCAGCATCAAATGTATAAGCAGCAATGACTTCACCGTAAAACTCATTAATAGCATGAATCAATTTGATAACTTTCTTTGATGTATCATTTAGATAGAATATTGGAGGGAAGGAATCTAGACAAGTAGCATGGAAAGAATTTGAATCTTTCATAGTTAGATTAGCAAAAGTAGTAAAATCTTTTGATAAAATTGAAGTTTTCATTTCCTCAAATCTTGATGGTACAACTTCTTTAATTCTCCATTGAAATAGATCAGATGTATGAACTGTTGTTTGCATACCACTAGTTGATGGTGTATCCTTTTTATCGGCACTTACTACTAAGATAATGGCTTTCATATTTGGCCAATGTTCTAAAGGAGCAACTTCAACAGCCTTTGAATCAGAGCCATCAAGTTCAGAACCCATTTCCCATGCAACATATCCACCAAATAAAGATCTACAAGCTGATCCAGAACCCTTTCTTGCAATTTTAGAGATTTCAGACATTGAATCAGGTAATTGATAAAGTTTAGCAATAGCAACAACTAATGCAGAAAATCCAGCAGCTGATGATGCTAAACCAGCAGCAGTTGGGAAATTATTTTCAGATACAATGTGTAATTTCCAATCAGAGATCTTTGGTAGTTCAGAATTTGATAATTCTAAGTTTTTTCTCAATTGACGTAAATCATCTAAACACATTTGAGTTCTTTCACTTTGTAAAGATTCTTCAATACCATTTAACCATAATTGATCATTTTTGAAAGATTCCGAAGTGGCAACAGAGGTCAACGTTCTTAGATCATCTTGAGATAGTGTGACAGATATAGAAGAGTTTGTTGGTAAGTTCAAAGTTTTATCTCTTTTCCCCCAATATTTTAATGTCTACATCGTATAATGAATGAATATATTGTTAGTGTTTGTGGTCTTAAAAACTGTTTCTACCAACAGAATTTGGAAAATTCAAGATGGGTTATAATAAATGCGAAGATTGTAGAGATACATACAGCAATATTAACAGGAGCAGTTGTAGTAGCAGTATAGACAACCATTTCAATGGTAAAGTTGATAACCTTTTAGTTTTGTTATTAGCTAGTTCTGTTAAACGAGGCTCTTAAATTTACCTTGCAACCGCTGAGATTTTTTTTTTTTTCTTTTCTATTGGCGCTATTGACACGTAAGATCCTCAACGCGAAATATATCAATGACAGATTACATGAGCAATGGCTAATAACTAATAGGCGGGTAATTATCTGGTTTGAATCTGGCTTCTGGACGTTTACATATAATATCAATAGATCTTAGAAATGTATGCTCAAATAGCTTCTAAATAGTAAACTCTATAGTTTATTAGGGGGGACTAGTCTCAATATATAAGTTGATCTTTATCAGTAGGAAAGTGATATTGTAAACATTTTATTGAGTATGTTTTATTACTATCAATATTATTACTATTATTACTATTAGAGTATACCGAGAAAATATATCAATACTGATAGCGGTGTATTTTAAATCTAGTAAATCAGTATTGACCATGAAACTATAATAACATTCGTTCAATAGTGTTATCTTAAACGTCTCGTTATCCTCTTAAGACATGCTATATAACTGACTGTGTTTTCTTAATATTGTTTGACTCGTTTAATTATCGAAATTGAAATTAGCAGACGGAGAGAAGGCTTCATTATTCACAATTGAATTATTAAAATAAAAAACTAATAAAATACTAAAAAGACCTTTTTCCCCTTGATAATTTTATTTCTAATTCAAGAGGTGAACCTCACCCATTCCATACACATCTTTCAATTGTAATGATGCTGAAAGGTCTGATAGTAAAACCATCCATTGGTGTATCTACTTTATTATCTAGATATACGGCACAATCTTCGTTCAATTCTGTACTACTACTACATAAATCTTTAAGGTTAAGTTATTTAAAAAATAGTAGATCATTTAAAACTTTACCACCAATCAAAAATACCACCATTCTTAAGGAAAAGAATATTGTTGATGTATTCACTAAGGAGGAAAGAGAACAAGCTGCTAAGACAAGATTGAATGGTCTAGGTCCATATGTTTCAAAATTACCAACAAAATGGATTCCATATGCTGAATTAATGAGATTAGAAAAACCAGTAGGTACTTGGTTGTTATATATTCCTTGTACTTGGTCAATTGGTATGGCTGCTTTTCAAACTGGTGCTCCATTATCATTTACTCTTTTCACTTTAGGTGTATTTGGTATAGGTTCTATAGTTATGAGAGGTTTTGGTTGTACAATTAATGATTTATTGGATAGAGATTTAGATAATAAGGTTCTTAGAACAATAGAAAGACCAATTGCAAGTGGTAGAGTTACTGTACCTCAGACTTATAAATTTTTAGCTTCTCAATTGGCAATTGGTTTAGGTGTAATTTTATGCCTACCATTAGATTGTTTTGTATTAGGTTCTTCTTCATTGTTATTTGTTTGTACATATCCATTATTTAAAAGATTTACATACTATCCTCAAGCTTGTTTAGCAATTGCTTTCAATTGGGGTGCTCTATTAGGATATCCAGCTATGGGAATTTGGGATCCATCAGTAATGATTCCATTATTTCTTTCTGCTAGTTTTTGGACAATGACTTATGATACCGTCTATGCACACCAAGATAAAAAATTTGATATTAATGCAGGCATTAAATCAACAGCTTTAGCTTGGAAGGATAATTCTAAAAAGATCTTTGTTGGTCTAACAGTGGCTCAAATAGGTCTCTTAGCCACCGCTGGATTTAATGCTGGTATGATAGCTGCTCCAGGTTTTGTTATTGGTACTGGTATACTAACTTACAGAGTTGCCAAAATGATTTATACTGTAAATCTAGATGATCCAAAAAGTTGTTGGAATGCTTTCACTGGTAATATTAATTCTGGGTTATATTTAACTGCCGGTATACTATTAGATTATTTGTTAAAAGTTTTTGGTTTCCTCTAAGTCTTTATTTTTATAAGACATGCACGCACACATACACATAAATATATAAAGAGAAGCATCTTCGTACTAGATTAATAGGAAGATATTAAAATTAGAGAATTAGTTATAATTCAATGCATAATTATATTAAAAATTACAGAACTTATGTAGTCTTTAAAACCTATATTACTTAAATCTCAAGATGTTAAGTATAATCCTGAATGAGTAAGGACATGAATTAATATTCTATTCATGGCCAGGATGACCCTTAAATGCAGCTTTTAAACATTGTTCTTCAAAACCAGGGATCTGAATGTATTCTATACCGTGATCTGTTAATTTTTTCAAACCAACATTATTCTTAATAAAAGTATCTGGTTCTAAGACACCAACAAATACAGTACTAATGGATGTCTTTAAGATTCTATCAGCACATGGTAGATTACCACTTAATCTTTCTGAACAAGGTTCCATTGTTGTATAGATAACAGTACCTTTAGGTACATCATCTTTACCAGTTTTAGTGAAATATTTTTCTAATGCACATTGTTCAGCATGAGTATTACCTATTAATTCTCTTGAATAACCTGTTTCTAAAACTTTACCATCATGAACTAATACAGCACCAACACCAAATGCAGTGGTAGTCTCTTCACATTTTTGTGCATTTTCAATAGCTATTTCCATAAACTTCAAATGAGGTTCAATTGCCCATTGTGGAAATTGTGTTTCATATGACCAAGGATTTGATTCATCAGTTGAATAATATTTATAGGCATGTAACCAAAGACCAAAATCAACTGGACCTGGATCACTATATAATTCACAATCACATAATGGGCATGTTTCATCTAGAATTACCTCACCTGCAGTTTGTGGATAGAGCCAACTTGAAGCAGATTGTGTTTTACCAACTTTGTTTAGTACTTTAATAACATGATCATAATTCGCCAATCCTCCTTTGCCTAAGTTTGGACCAAATGCTTCAAGACTTGAATATATTGGATCATTAGCAATTGGATGACCCAAAAATTGTAGATGTACTCTAATTTGATGTGTTCTACCAGTTAATGGCATTGCCTTAACAATACTTGTCTGTCCATCATAACTAATCTTTTTAAAAATTGTTTTGGATTCCTTACCTATTTCTTTATCAACTTTATTCAATGCCAATTTTGGTTCTAAAGTAATCAATGGTTCGTCAACCACAATTTCACCATCCATAAATTCACCAACAACTCTACAAATATATTCCTTCCGTACACTTCTTGCCTTTAATTGATCTGTAAATTTAATAGCACCTTTACCAGTTTTAGCTAGAAACATTAATCCAGATGTTAATCTATCCAATCTATTGGCTGGATGAGCTTCATATCCTAATTCATGTTTCAAAATCTTTGATACAGAATTAAATCTATATCTACCAGCAGGATGAACTGGTATACCACTAGGTTTATCAATGACCAATAATTCATCAGTTTCTTTTACAATTCTAATTGATTCTGAAGTTACTGGTGGTTCATGACGATGACTCTTATAACTAATAGCATCCCCATTCTTTACTATACTATCCAAATTAGCTACAACGCCATTCAATGTAACTTCACCACTTTCAATAGTCTTTTTATAATATTCCATATCACGAGCTCTAAACTCTTTAACAAAAATATCTAATATATTACGATCTCTCCATCGTAATTTACAATATGTTAGATATTGATACCAATATGGTTCAACTCTTCTTAGTGGACCATCAATAGTATATTTACAAAGTTCTTCTTCATTTTGATGAACTATTTTATCAATAGCTCTCTCTCTGAATCCATTTTCAGAGTATGTCTTATCAAGTCTTTTTGATCTCTTGGGACTAGTACTTCTATCTCTAATTGAAGTATCTGAACATGATACTGATGGTGATGGTGAATTAGACATTGTTGTGCGGCTCTCTATATTTCTAATACTATTTTTAATGAACCTACGTAGCATCTAGCAATAAATGCAATTTTAAAAAGACCTACTCTGACTCAGATATTATTCAAAATCTTTTATTAAATTAATTATTCATTCATTATACCTGGTTTTTTTTTTTTTTTTAAGATGAGTGAAACTCGTTTGTGGTGTTCGGGTTAGGATAAGTAAGATGCGTCCTTTAAGATTGTACAACAATATAAGAGTATAACAATTAGCATTAAACTTTTAAATTCATAAGTAGGTTTTTTATATACATTATATGCATCAATAGATCTCAATTATACATTTTTAATCCTTTGTAATTCTAAACTTTTCAATAGTTGGCTTATAGTCTTCAATTTGTTTTTCAAAATCTTCCTTAGAAACACCAGCTTGCCATCTTAATGGGTAAGCATAATGGTCCTCTGGCACAAAAGTATGACCCTTCTTTCTATAAATTTGTTCTCTATATGAACCACCTTCAACTGCATATTCCTTTTGTGCAAGACCTCTCTTTTGCAATTCTGGAATTAATAGTTCAACAATGCTTTCAAATGACTCTGGGAAAACTGTATTTGTTAAATTAAAACCACTTACTTCTGATTCAGCAACATAAGCTTCTAATAGATCAGCAACTTTTTCTGCTGTACCAACAAAACATCTTGGTGGAGTTTCAACAACTAATTTTCTTGTAATTGGTATACCTGGGTTAGCCTTAATATAACCTTTAATCCATGGCTGAGCAGATTCAACTTCTCTTAAATCTTCTTCCCATTCATATTGAGATAAATCCCAACCACGGCCACCCATTTGAACTTGAATACCATCAAAATCTCTATATGATAAGATTTTGGCAAATTTAGCTTGAGCTTCCTCTTCAGTCTTACCCAAGATAACTGAAGCTCTTGTAACAAATTTAATATTTGATGGATCTCTACCATAGACGTCTTTAGCTAATCTTTTAATATCTCTTATAACCTCTCTTGCAACAGCTGGTGATTCACCATTTAAGAAAATTAATTCAGCATGTTTAGCACCTAATAATCTACCCTTTGGTGAATTACCAGCTTGAATTACCAATGGCATTCTTTGAATTGAAGGTTCAGTAATTTGAGGACCTGGTACTCTAAAATATTTCCCATCATGATTGATTTCTCTAATTGCATCAGGATTTGAAAAGATACCTTTAACCTTATCATAGACAACACCATCATCTCTCCAAGATGATAATAATAATTCATAAATAACTTGTAAATATTCATCAGCCTTTTCATATCTTTCATTTTTATCAGGTAATTTATTATCATCCTGTAATTGTCTACCAGCAGATGGTAAAAATGATGTTACAACGTTCCAACCAAATCTACCACCAGATACATGATCTAAAGTGGCTAATCTTCTTGCCCAATGATATGGATGCTCAGATAGAGTTGAGGCAGTCATACCAAAGGAAACGTTCTTTGTCATTACAGACATGGCAGATACATAGGCAGTTGGATCATTCTTTGGGAAATTATCACCAGATTTAGCAGCTTCTTCAAAATTATATGGACCCTTGTAGGATCCATAAATCGCTAATGAATCACCCCAAAATATACCATGAAGTTTAGCCTTTTCAGCTAATTGTGCAATTTTAATCCAATATTCTGGTTTATAATAATCTCTTGATTGATCACTTGGTTGTCTCCATTGACCTGGAGCATGAAGTACTGGGCATAATGCTTCAAAGAAGTTTAAAATCCAAGGTTCCTTTTCATCAACTTCTTCAATTTCTTGAGTTGTCTTTTGTTTCTTAGCAATTGGTTCCTCTGACATTTCTCAGTATAATAATACTATAATACTATAGTAATAATAATAATAGTATATATTTTTTCAAATTCTAACAATGAGATCATTTATAATATAATTGTGGATTGTACGTTAACTTTATATTAATTGTGTATAAATTGCAATAATGTGGCTTCTTTAAAGCATTTTTTTTTTAGAAATTACACCATGATCGGGATGGAGTTATTACTGTATTAGGCAATTCTCGTGAAGAAGGTGTGGTCTCAGATTTGGGTCTAGGAATTTGTGGATCGAGGTCAGATTTAGTGGTCTAGTCCCGTTTATTCTTAAATTTTAATTCATTTTATTTTAACACATAAACAATTGAAATGGAAACTTTTATATATAATTAAATTACAAACATTCTTTATCATTAATATTTTTAATCATTGCATCAATCGTTAAGATTAGATCATTATTCACATGTTGGATCCTTTTTTTCAAAAAAATTTAGTTCAACATTCATAGGCTAGTAGAACTAGCTAAAGCTAATCCTTTGTAATTCTAAATTCATCAACAGTCTTCTTATATTCAGAAACTTGTTTCTCAAAATCTTCCTTAGAAACACCAGTTTGCCATCTTAATGGATAAGCATAATGATCCTCTGGAACAAAAGTATGACCCTTTTGTCTATATACTTGTTCTCTATAGGTACCACCTTCAACTGCATATTCCTTTTGTGCAAGACCTCTCTTTTGCAATTCAGGAATTAATAGATCAACAACATCTTCAAATGATGATGGGAAAACTGTATTTGTAAAATTAAAACCATCAACTAATGATTCTTCTACATAAGTTTCTAATTGATCTGCCACTTCCTCAGCAGTACCAACAATATGACGAGCTGGTGTTTCAACAATTAATCTTCTAGTTATTGGAGTATCTGGTTTAGCCTTAATATAACTCTTAATATATGGAGCTGCAGCTTCCTTTTCTCTTAAATCTTCATCCCAATCATATAATGATAGATCAAATCCAGTACCACCAAGCATTACTTGAATACCATCAAAATCTCTCCATTTTAAATAATCTTCCCATTTTTGATTTGCCTCTTCCTTTGTCTTACCAACAATTACAGATACAATGGCAACAAATTTAATATTATCAGGATTTCTATTATATTTGTCCTTTGCAGTCTTTCTAATATCTTTTATAAATGAAGCAGATTCAGATGGGAATCCACCACCAACAAAGATTAATTCAGCATGTTTAGCACCTAATAATCTACCTTTTGGAGATAGACCTGCTTGAATAATTAATGGCATTCTTTGTGGTGATGGTTCAGTAATTTGAGGACCTGGAACGGTATAATGAATACCTTTATGATTAATCTCTCTGATTCTATCTGGATCAGAAAAGATACCATTTTCCTTATCATATACAACACCATCATCTCTCCATGATGATAATAATAATTCATATACTACTTGTAAATATTCATCTGCTTGTTCATATCTTAATTCCTTTGGTGGCATCTTATTATCAGCA
This sequence comes from Ruyongia chambardii, assembly GCA_030574595.1. Lineage (NCBI taxonomy): Eukaryota > Fungi > Ascomycota > Saccharomycetes > Phaffomycetales > Wickerhamomycetaceae > Ruyongia > Ruyongia chambardii. The sequence continues at coordinate 10,753 of JAJMFI010000003.1, forward strand.
GATAATTGTCTACCAGTACTTGGAAATGCACTAGTAACGACATTCCAACCAAATCTACCATTTGAGATATGATCCATAGTGGCAGCTCTTCTTGCAAAATGATATGGATGTTCAGATAATGTTGAACATGTAATACCAAAACTAACATTTTTTGTCATAATTGACATTGCACCAACATAAGCAGTTGGATCATTCTTTGGGAAATTATTACCAGATTTAGCAGCTTCTTCAAAATTAAATGGACCTTTATAACTATAATTTTTCATTAATGTTAGTACACTATGTTATATTATATCAAGAGTAGTCAAAGGATTATAGACAATACATTTTCTCTCTCTTCATAACTAGAGACATAATTAATCGATTGAAACCATTTAAAAAAAAAGAACTTACCCATCACGAATTGCTAATGCATCACCAAAGAAGATACCATGTAATTTACCTCTTTCAGCTAATTGAGCTACTTTAATCCAAAATTCTGGTTTATAATAATCTCTTGAAGTATCCTCTGGACGTCTCCATTGACCTGGAGCATGTAAAACTGGGGTTAAAGCTTCAAAGAAATTTAAGATCCAAGGATCCTTTGAAGAATTTGAAGAATTAGATTCAGTTCTTTGTCTCTTTATAAGAGGTTTATCTTGATTCCATGACATCTTATACTATTGGCTCGATATCTAAATATGGTATTTAAAGTGAAATTTTTTAAGAAATTGGTGATATTTCACTTCTTATATACTCACTTTACTTGGACGACTAACATAATATTGTGGCTCACTAAAATCTATGAGCCAACAAAAATTTAATTTATAGTGATGATTATACTTAGAATGTATATACTGCACTAATATATACTATACTAATATAGTTCATTTCTTAGATCTTACATATATAAATATATATATATACAATGAATACATAAATAGTTGTAGCTTTATAGTTTTGACTTTTTCTTCTTTTCCATCATTAATTTATTAAAATATTGTTTATATTCATAACTTTCCATTAAGTTATAATTATCATATAATACCTTATTTAAACCAAAATCAATTAATGAAGTATTATTATTTGTCATAATTTCTAAATTTTCCTTAATACCATAGATGGCAGGTTTAAATTTATTATTAATTCTCTTTGCCAAAGTATTAATAACATAATTAATTGCAAAATCTTTATCAATAAAGTATTGACTAATTAAACCTAATTGATCTTTAGCTAATTTACAATCAAAATCAATTCCAGTTAATGCTAATTCAGTTAATATTGATTGATTTGAACATATCGATGGTAATCTCTGTAATGATCCAATATCAGGAATTATTCCAATATCAATTTCTTTAATGGCAAATCTAACATCATTAGTACAAAATCTAATATTAGTACAAGCAATAATATCTAATGCTAATCCATATGTAACACCATGAGCAATAACAATAACAGGTTTATTATTCTCTTTAATTGGTGATTCAATACATTCTTGAAATTCTTTAATCATTAATAATTTACCATTCTTTTCATCGTCAGCATTATCATTATTATTGTTTAGAGAGCTAAATGAACTTAGATCAATACCAGCACAAAAATGTTTACCAGAACCAGTTAATAGAATACAACTGATATCAGTCATATTATTAGCTAATTGAAATATCTTTCTATACTGTCTCCAAGTTCTTTAGTTATGCTTTGTTAGTATCTTTCTTCATCTCGTAGTATTTTTATTATTGAATCGAGCTTTGTTTCTATGAAAATAGTAAAATATGGGGTAATTAAGTATACATACTCAAGGGCAAAGCTATTTACCTTTTCAGGTCTATTAATTTCAACGTGTAATAAACCATTTTGTAATTTATTGATATTAAAATGTGTCAAATGTGATACTGATTCCTTATTAAAAGTGATTAATGACATATTGTCTATATGATTCACTCTTTTAGTAGTTTGGTAAGTAGTGATCGAGTATAAATGATGATGGTTGCTTTAAAGAGAAAAAAAAAATTAACTATGTGTGATCATAGAAAATAAAATATCTACAACTTCAAATTTACAATATACTTCATATTATTATAGAATATCTATTAGATTATTATCAACATTAAAAAGAATTATGTAATGACTATTGAAAATATTTTCTTGCATGTTTAATGTTTTCTTGAATTAAATTTGGATTTGAATTATTTTGCATAACGACAAATATCATTAAATTTGATGTTAATTCAACAATAAATAATGTATCATTTAATACTAATTGTCTAAATTGTGATTTTAATTTAATTGAACTTTGTTTAAAATTTTTCATTATATTTGAAATCTTTTCAAATCTCTTTGGATCTAATATTGTACTATTATTGATATCATTATTATTTGAAGAAGAAGTATCAATACCTGTATTGTTACTTGAACAAATTACTAAAAAAGTAGTCTTTTCAAATAGAATAATTTCCTTTGAATTAATTATTTGTTGAAATTTTGATAGATTTAATTGATATTGTGACATATTTGGTATCAATGAACAAACAATTGATGACCATGCCTTATATAGACTTTCATCCCAAATTGATGTTGCAAATCCAATTAATTTAAACCCATATGGATTTGAAGTTTCTTGTAATTTATTAAACATTATCTTAAATAGTTCATCTCTCTTATCTAATTGAACTAAATCCATCTTATGTAATAATACAAATATTTTAACATTTGGACTAAATTGTTTTAATTGAACTAATGATTTTGTAAAAATTTCAATATCTTTACCAACTTCTTTACTTTCAACATCAAATACATGAATTAATACTTCAACATATTTAAATATATGATCATTTTGATTCGTAAAATAATTTTCCATAAATACATCTTGACCACCACAATCCCAAAGGTTTAAAGTCATATTACCTAAAAATCTTAAATGTGAATGTTCAATATCAATAGTAGCACCTAATCTTCTTGTATCAAATGCTGAATAATTACTAAATATAATACTTCTCATTGAAGATTTACCAGATCCACTTCTTCCCTAAAATATTTGAATCAAATTGATTTAATTTGTTAATATTCGATTTCCTCTTATCACTTATCAGTCGTTTAATATTGAACTCTTCCAACCAATTATAACACACACACAAGTGTGTATATATATAAATGTGATACGTAGATTTATAATAGACATACCATTAACAGCAATTTTTTCTTATTTGAACTCATATTTAACCACTTAATCTCTTCAATAACTTAATCAACTTTTGGTAACAATCAATTATTTCAATCTGCTTCAATTTAACAATTCATAAATTAAAAAAAAACACCAAGTAAAAAAAAAAAAAAAAAAAGGCACTGAATTTTTCACTTTAAAGAACAAAACCAAAGTTGATTAAATTCAACAATCATTTAAGAAGGGAACCGTTGATGTTCAGACTGTTAAACTGTATACGAATAAGGAATATGTCTAGTACCCCAGGTTTAATCAAACATACATTCAATATGGAAACTCCTCGAATTCAATTGACAGAGAATGAAGGTAAAATAGTTGGATTGATCAAGAGATATATTGAACAGTATAATAGGATTAATAACTATAAAATTGATGATGATAATAGATTAGTTGCTAGAATTACTGGTGGTTGGGTTAGAGATAAACTATTGGGAAAACAGAGTGATGACGTAGATATTGCTATCAACAATTTATCTGGTGAAACTTTTGCTCAAGGTTTAGTTGAATTTATCAAGAGATCAAATAATAATAATAATAATAGTGGTAATAATTTAAATCAAAAGAATATTCAATTTAGTAATATTCATAAGATTGAAAAGAATCCTGATAAATCTAAACATTTAGAAACTGCTACTACAAGACTTTTCAATATTGATATAGATTTTGTTAATTTAAGGAATGAAGAATATACTGATGATAGTAGAATTCCTGAAATTGTTTGTGGTACACCAGAGGAAGATGCATTTAGAAGAGATGCTACTCTAAATGCACTCTTTTATAATATTGAAACTGATAAAGTGGAAGATTTAACAAAATCTGGTTTAAATGATTTAAATAATGGTATATTAAGAACTCCATTACCACCTTTACAAACTTTTTTAGATGATCCATTAAGAGTTTTAAGATTAATTAGATTCTCAAGTAGATTTGGATTTAAGATTGATCCAATAACTTTAGATGCTATGAAGGATCCAAAGATTAAAATTGCATTGAATAATAAGATTAGTAAAGAAAGAATTACTACTGAAATTGAAAAAATTTTAAAATCTTCAAATCCATTAATTGGTTTAAATTTAATTAATGAATTAGGATTTACAAATATTATATTCAACTATAATTCCACTACTGATAATAACTTAATTAATATTGATCATACATTGAAAATATTGAATGAATTATCAAATTCAAATTATAAATTCCCATCTGAACTTGAATCAATTAGATCAAAGATTGATAGTCATGATATAAAATTATTCTATTTAATTCTCATATTAAAGGATTTAATTGATGATAATATTGTATTAAAGAATAAAAATGTACTAATATCAGAATTGATATTAAGGGATGGTTTAAGATTAAATAAACAAGAATCTGAATTAATTGTTAAAATAATATCTTCACAAAAGAATTTTAATCAAATTTTAAATAATTTTATATCATTTAATAATGCTAATCAACAACAACAACAACAACCTTTGTTTAAGAGATCTGATATTGGTCTATTCTTAAGATCATTTGGTTCAAATAATAATTATTATCTACTATTAATTTCATATCTATATATTGCATTAATTAACAATAATTTTAATATTAATCTTCCAAATAATGAATTATTGAATAATTTCATTAAATTTAATAATTATATCATGGATGAAGGTTTAATTAATTCAAGTTCAATAAAACCAATTCTTAACGGTAAGGAAGTATTAAAGATCTTGAATATTAAACCAGGTCCACATATTAAAGCTATTAATGATGATTTATTAACATGGCAATTTGATAATCCAAATGCTAATAAGGAAGAAGCTACTGAATATTTAAAGAGTAAATACAAAGATTGATCATTATACATGTAATTAGTATTCAATTGTTATTAATATTTGTGTATTAATTCTTTTTGTTTTATTTTCTATTTAATTTTTGTTGAAATTGCAGTAATTGACTAATGATTTTGTAAATGTAGACTACACTTGTAATGCTGATTGATTTGTAAATTAATTACAATATGAAGATATCTTTTGATATTTCCTGTAATTAAATATACTTATTTTCTGAATTTTCATGCTTTATTTTATTCTAGTATCATATAATCCAATATGATACTAGAAAGTTATTTTATTTAAAATGCTATTAATGATCATGCTATTGATAAGTAATTATTGATATCGAATTCATCATTCTCTAAATGCATGTTTAATGAATTAATTCCAGTATCATTAAACTTCAATGTCGATTCTCCTTCATTATTATCATCATCATCATCATCATCATCATCATCATCATCATCATCATCATTATTATTATTGTTATTATTATTATTATTATTATCGTTATCATCACAATCATCACAATTATCACAATTATCACAATCATCACAATCATTATGGGTATTATTTCTTATAAATTCCTCTTGATGATTTGATTCCAATTCAAATAGAGTATCATTATGGTCATCATGATCTTGAATCATATAGAGATCATTTGAAGATGATGAAATAGCATTAGATCTTGATAATTCTAATGGTGGACCTAATGAATTAATCATGAATTCCTTATTAATATTATCAGAGATTGAAGCAGTATGTCTATGACCATTTGGTTTATAACTATTTAACATATGATTATAACTTGATAAATTATCAAAATATTCAGACTTAACCATTGAATTATAACCATTAACATGGTATGTATTATTATTACTACTATGACTATTACTGTTATTACTATTGTTATTAATCATTGATGATATAGGACTTTGCTTAATTGGAGAAGATCTCATTGCTGAAATTGATTTAATTGATTGAAATGATTGATTTCTTGAAATTGATATTGAAGAATTAGTTATTGAACTTGTTGAATTAACAGTATTTGCTCTCTTTCTCTGTTTGAATATTTTAAAGAATGCTTTATTTGCATCATATTGAGAATCATCCTGTTGTTGTTGCTGTTGCTGCTTTTGTTTCTGAATTTGATTAAGTTCTTCTTCATGTAATAGATAATCATCATTATTGGTAGTATTAATTGTACCATGATTATTATTACTATGATTATTAAACATACTATTTGTTATACTATTATTACTTTTAATATCATCAAGATAGGTTAAATTAGTATAATCAGAATGATTAAATTGGAAATGTGAGTTACTATTATTATTCTGTAAAGTATGACAACTATTATTACTATTATCCAAATGATTTAAATTTTGATAATTATTATAATCATATTCAGAGATTGATGGAGATGGAGATCTCTTTGGAGATGAACAATTTGAATAATTTGAAAAAGAATTATTTGTAGTTGTAGTTGTCAATACAGCCTTACCATGATCATTAATAGTCATCATTAAAGAATTTGATCTTGATCTTGATCTTGAAATTGATCTTGAGATTGATCTAGAAATTGAAATTGATTGATTATCATTATTAAATGAATCAACAGAATCAGATCTCATTAATCTAAAGATTGATTTTGATTTTGAATTTGAGTTTGATTTTGAGGTAACAGTATTAACAGCAGTTGAATTTTTTGTTGTATTTGAGCTTATAAATGATGATAAAGATGCAGTTGAAGTAGATGATACTGGAGTTGGTAATGTACAACTATTCAACGGTGTTGAATTAATATCATTATTGCTATCATTATTATTATTATATGATGGAGATAATGATGATGAAGAAGATGAAGAAGAATTTTTTAACCTTGAGAAATTATTTGAATTTAAACAATTTGTTAAATTTTGATTAGTTGAATTTGAAACTGAATAAGATTCTGATGATGATGATTGTTGTTCTTGTTGTTCCTTTAAAGGTTTATTCTTTTTGGGACTTAAATCAATGAATATAAATTCACCTTTTTGTTTATATTTCTTTGGTCTTGATTTTGAACTAAATTGAATTGATGGAGCTAATTGACCTTGATATTGATCATTTAACTTTGAATTTGAAATTATATTCAGATTTAGATTCAGATTAAGATTTGAATTTGAATTTGAATTTGAATTTGAATTTGAATTTGAATTTGAGTTGTGATTTGAGTTTATATTTGAGTTTATAGTTGAATTTGAATTATTGTTGTTATCAGAGTTATTCTTATCATTATTACTATTGCTACTACCATAACTCTTTAATCTCCAACTTGGCTTTTTGGATTGTTCAGAAAGACCAGGAACCTTCATAAGTCTTTAAACCTTTCCAAGATATGTGTATATGACTTATGTGTATATGACTTGTATATATGACTTATGACTTGTGTATATGACTTATGAGTGATGACTTGTGGATATGAATATGATTTGAAACTAGTGATTGAAAGTATAAATTAGAAAAGAATTTCTTAGATCAATGTAACGAAAGGCTGATTCTTCCTCTAATTGAGAATATGAATATGAATGATAAATAATGGTAATTAATTAATACCGAACAAAATAAAAAGGGTGATTTGTTCAAATTGATTAATGCAGCAAAAACAACACAAAGTTTAATATAAGATATTGAAAAGTTTTAATGATGAATACTGTTGTGATTTGAATTGATTGATATTTGTATTAGTATTGAATTCAATCAGTATTTTATTGAATAATGTTTATCCTTTTTAAATTTAATTTTGTGGTTCAATTTGCTCAAACTTGTAAATTTTGATCTGATGATTAAGAATAATTTTAAATAGGGGAATGATCAAGAAAATGTCAAAATTGTTGAAAATCAGGGCTTCAAAGCAGAGAATATTTTGATATTTTTGATGTTTTTGATGTGGTATATGTGTAGATATTATATGCTATGTGTGTATAACGTATATATATGAAATATAGTATGAAATATGAATATGATATTGATCTATATATAGTGTATCTTGTTATAAATTTAGTTGAACAAAAAAAAAATTGATGAAATTTTTAATGTGCGTTTGCTTCTTTTAAAAAGTGGTTTAAATTCAATTGATTTAATTGATGAATTGATTGTTTTATTGATTGGTTAATTGATTGTAAATTGATATGAAAGTATTAATATTAATTTAATATTACTTATATTAATTAATTTATTAAGTTAATTGAAATTTGATTAAAATTTGATTAGGATTTGGTTAAAATCTGATAAATCAATGAGTAGTATATATATATTGAGCTTTTCAAAGTATCAATGGATGAATATACTATAATATAATTATAATTATAGTATAATATAATAATATATAAGACTATTGACAGATATTGAATATATTTCAAATGTTAAATTTATAATATTGTAATTTATATATAAGAATTACTACATTTAATATATTAATATAGTGAAAAATTTTGCTATATTGATTGGTTAATAATTAATACTCTTAATATTAATTAAGAGTATTAATTCTACATAGGTATAATTAAAGGTACGTAATATACATATGTCTATTACGTATATGTATACAAGTATAAATAATATATAGTATAAATTACATAAAGATTATTATATTAATGCTTTAGGGTTTGTTTATAAAGTGTATTATATATTAGGGCATTATAGTTTTCAACTACTACTATCAAATAATTCATTTACCCTCTTAATATATATATATGTACTTCTGTAGATAGAGATCGAAATAGAGAAGAAGTAGAAGTAGAAGTAGAGGTAGGAGGAGTATATCAGTAAGTAACTAACTCAATCTTTATCAATTATTATTATTAACATTGTAGTGATAATATTGATGGTAATAGTGATGGTAGTGGTAGTAAGAAAAAAAAAAATGGCGACAACTGCAGGACTCGAACCTGCGCGGGTAAACCCAAAAGATTTCTAATCTTTCGCCTTAACCACTCGGCCAAGTTGCCAATTTCAGATGTTTTAATTATCATTATGTTTGTCACATCATTTAGCCGCAAAAAAACGCAAAGAAACGCAAATCACGCCCATCTGCTCATCAATGGTGGTATTATATATTATTATACAGAGTATCAGAGGATTGGCTTCGTTTAGAAGTCAGTTTCATTTCAATAGCTGTCTTTTTGATCAATATTCGTGGTTTTATCCCTATTTTCATTTATGCTTGTCTTTTAAGGGGGTAAAAATTTTATGTTACTTCAGTGGTTTACCAGTGGATCTAGAATAAATAAAATTTCATATCATGTGTATTGTTTAAGGTCCTAATGGGATACTCATTCCTATTCATCATATTTACTAAAATATGTTCCATTATTACTTTATTTTAGACTTACTTACATTTTATCTACTATTTTCACCTGAATATATTACTCACTACTTATTAAAAAAAAAAAAAAAAAAAAAACTCGTTATTTAAAAAAAAAAATAAAAAAAAACAACACATCAAAAAAAGTCTACACCTCCAAATTAAACAATAAGATCAATCAATAACATCAAAGAGAAAGCACTTCCAATAATCTAATTAAACATATACATACAATCAACTGTCAATAAAAACAAATCACAAATGAAACTATATCTGATTGTATCCCTATTGTTGTCCATTGTATCTGCACATAATGTTCTATTACCTCCAAATGGTAAGAGATGTTTCTTTGAAAATTTAAAGAAGAATGATGAATTAGCTGTTAGTTTCCAATTTGGTAATAGAGATCCTCATTCATCAAGTATATTAACTGGTGATTTCCAAGTAAGTAATTCTCTTCTATCTTGATTGTGATTTTCTTGATTATAATGATTAATAAATAAGTAAATAAATACTAACTCTAAAATAATATAATTAGATTATTGATCCAAATGGTAGAACAATTAAACAAGAACATGATATATCACATGGTGATATCTCTTCAAAGATTAATAAAGATGGTAGATATCAATATTGTTTCTCTAATGATTATTCTTCAATTTCAACAAAGGATGTTTCATTTAATGTTCATGGTACTGTTTATATCGATATTAATGATCCAAATTCTGATAATTTAGATGCAGTTGTTAGAAGATTAGGTACTTTAACAACAGAAGTTAAAAATGAACAAAGTTATTTAGTTGCAAGAGAAAGAGTTCATAGAAATACTGCTGAATCAACTAATGATCGTGTTAAATGGTGGTCTGTATTTCAATTAATTGTTGTTGCTGCTAATTCATTATTTCAAATTTATTATTTAAAGAGATTCTTTGAAGTTAAATCTGTTGTTTAATCTTATCTCTTCTTCTTCTTATATCCTTCTTATATGAATGGCTAATATATTATAGCAATCTATATCATCTGCTTATTCTAGGAAAAATAAATAAATTTAAAACCCAATAAAAGTTTACATACTATCTTATTAATAAATTATATACTGTAATGTTATTATTAGTAGGCATCCTATAAATTAACTATATCTTGTAATGTTATACTCAGTATATATCTTATTAACTACTTATATATTGTAAAAGTAGAATCGAGATCGTACAAAATTAAAAAAAAAAATTAAAAAAAAAAAATTAATATCAAATCACAATGGCAATAGCAATTGATAGCAATCACAACTTATAATAGCAGTAATAATACTTATCATTAATATAGTTTAACCATTAAACATACAAATATTTGAAATATAATGAAATTTTACATAGATGATTTACCTATATTATTTCCCTATCCAAAAATTTATCCAGAACAATATGCATATATGTCAGATATAAAGAGAACATTAGATGTTGGAGGTAATAGTATATTAGAAATGCCCTCTGGTACTGGTAAAACTGTTTCATTATTATCATTAACAATTGCTTATCAAATGCATTATCCTGAACATAGAAAAATTGTTTATTGCTCACGTACAATGAGTGAAATTGAAAAGGCATTAATTGAATTACATAATTTAATGGAATATAGAGCAAAAGAATTAGGTTATGCAGAAGATTTTAGAGGTCTTGGTCTAACTTCAAGAAAAAATTTATGTTTACATCCTGTTATTAGTAAAGAGAGAAAGGGTACTGTTGTTGATGAAAAATGTAGAAGAATGACATCTGGCCAAGCTAAGAGACAATTACAAGAAAATATGAATAATCCAAATATTCAAAATCCAAATATTAATAATGATGGTAATAAGATTGAATTATGTGATTTTCATGAAGATCTATATGAATTAGAACCTGATAATTTAGTACCTCCTGGTGTCTATTCATTTGAAAGATTAATTGATTATTGTAAGGATAAGAGAACTTGTCCATATTTTACTGTTCGTCGTATGATACCATTTTGTAATATTATTATTTATTCCTATCATTATTTATTAGATCCAAAGATCTCTGAAAGAGTTTCAAGAGAATTATCAAAAGATGCAATAGTTATATTTGATGAAGCACATAATATTGATAACGTTTGTATTGAATCATTATCAATTGATTTAACTAATGATATGTTGAAAAGAGCAACAAAGGGTGCAAATAGTTTACAAAGAAGAATTGATGAAGTTAAACAAACTGATTCAAAAAAATTACAAGATGAATATGATAAATTAGTTCAGGGTCTAACAGTCTCTGAAATTATAACAAATAATGGACAAGATGATGATCAAATGCTTGAATTACCAGTCCTATCAACAGATTTATTAAAAGAAGCTATTCCTGGTAATATTAGAAGAGCTGAACATTTTATTTCATTTATGAAAAGATTTATTGAATATTTAAAGACAAGAATGAAAGTTTTACATGTTATATCAGAGACTCCAACTTCTTTCTTACAACATGTTAAACAATTAACATTTATTGAAAGAAAACCACTAAGATTTTGTTCTGAAAGATTATCTTTATTAGTTAGAACTTTAGAAATTTCAAATATTGAAGATTATACTTCATTAAAGGATGTAGCAACTTTTGCTACATTGGTATCAACTTATGAACAAGGTTTTGCCATCATATTAGAACCTTATGAAACTGAAAATGCAACAGTACCGAACCCAATAATGAGATTTACATGTCTTGATGCTTCAATTGCTATTAAACCAATCTTTGATAAATTTAATTCTGTAATTATTACATCAGGTACTATATCTCCATTAGATATGTACCCAAGAATGTTAAACTTTGAAACAGTTATTCAAGAATCTTATACAATGACATTATCCAAGAGATCTTTCTTACCAATGATTGTTACAAAAGGTTCAGATCAAGTGGCAATATCTTCAAGATTTGAAATTAGAAATGATCCAAGTGTTGTTAGAAATTATGGTTCAATATTAATTGAATTTGCTAAAATTACTCCTGATGGTATGGTGGTTTTCTTTCCATCATATTTATATATGGAAAGTATTATATCAATGTGGCAAACAATGGGTATCCTAGATGAAGTATGGAAATATAAACTAATTCTTGTTGAAACTCCTGATGCTCAAGAAACAGCCCTTGCACTTGAAACCTATAGAACTGCTTGTTCAAATGGTAGAGGTGCCATATTATTATCCGTTGCTCGTGGTAAAGTTTCTGAGGGTATTGATTTCGATCATCAATATGGTAGAACAGTATTAATGATTGGTATCCCATTTCAATATACTGAATCAAGAATATTGAAGGCAAGATTAGAATTTTTAAGAGATCATTATCAAATTAGAGAAAATGATTTCCTTTCATTCGATGCTATGAGACATGCTGCACAATGTTTAGGAAGAGTTATTAGAGGTAAAGATGATTATGGTGTAATGGTCTTAGCTGATCGTAGATTCTCAAGAAAGAAAAATCAATTACCTAAATGGATTGCTCAAGGTTTAAATGATGCCGATATCAATCTATCAACAGATATGGCAATTGCAAATGCAAAGCAATTCTTGAGAACAATGGCCCAACCAGTGGATCCAAAGGATGCTGAAGGTGTCTCTGTTTGGAATCAACAACAATTAGAAGTTTTCCAAAGTGAGCAAAATAAAAACGATATTGATGCTGTTGCCGCTAATGATGATGATAACGATGAAATTACTCTTACTCGCGAAGAACAGATGGAGTTGGAAAATCTTTAAAATAATTACAGATATTTTTAACTTTGCATTAGTTTATAAATTTATTTATTGATCAAATATGATAATGATAATATTACTCATGATTATTCTCGTACATAGCTCTATTCATTTTCGTCATCCTCTTCGTCATCTTCTTCATTTCCTTTCTCGACATCTACCTCCAATGAAACTTCTTTATCAGCATCAAGATATGAATCACAAATGCACCAAATGGATAAATTATGATGACCATCTTCTGGTATCACAAATTCAATCTTGATCTTTTGTTCCTCTTTTGCTAATGTTGATTTTTGAATACCGTACAATTGCTTTGTCTTAGAATCCCCTATTACAATCCACCAACTTTCTGTCTTTTCAAATGGATAGAAGGGACAAACAACATTCAAATCCTCCAAATCATCATCTCTAGAAACGTTGATGATAATTTCTTTTGCTTGATTTGCATATATTGGTGTTCTCATATCAATTTCATAAGAAACTTCAACATTCGGATATCTATTAACAAAATCAGCAATCTTATTTAATCTAGAGTCACCCTCTTTCAGTCTTAAAATGTCATCTCTTTCTTCGTCTTCAATAGACATAATATCAAAAACAGTCTTCACATTGTATTTTTCTGATCTTCCCATCATCTCCTCATCAAAATATGGAAGTTGTTTCAAAGGACTGTCAGAATCCCACATTGCTTGGATAATCATTTGACTTAGATCCATAGCAAGCATTGCATTAAGGTACCCTTCGGAAGATAATAAATCCACAGCAGTATAAACTAAAACTAAAATTTTCTCCAATACACATTTTTGATCCGAGGCCAAATCAGGTGGTAAACTAATTCTATCAAAATGAGCTTGTAACAGAATAAATGCTTTTAAGTAAGGTGATTCAAAAGAAAGTTCACGGGAAGAAGATTTAACAGGAATTCTATTATAAAGTTTTTTCAAGATAATTGATTCATGTTGTCTAATTGGCAATGTGTCAAATTCAGCAGCGGATGTTATTATTTCCAGAATAGATTTCAATTTGGATTTCTTAGACAAAGATAATGTAAATGTCTGCATTGTAATGAAAGAAATATTGTAATATGCAGCAACCATGCAGTTGCCTGATGGTGTAATTTCATGATCTATCTCATCATCTTCGCCTTCTTGTTCGCCGTCTTTTTCTTCTTCTAATTCAATGATGTTGAACTTTTGCAACTCAGTCAATGTTTCCTCGACTAATTCGGTTAAATAAGTGGATATACCTACCTGAGAAACATCCTTTACTCCATAGAAACTTGGATTATACTGTAATCGTCTGTAAAAGTATGAAAATGTTAACCAATCAATACAATCCTGTCTGGAATTGATTAAACCTGTGCTAACTTCATTGACAAGAAGATTGGGTAATGAAGAGCTTAAAAAGCTTTCTACGGGCAATGGCTCGTTCAAAAACTTCCTGTAGTAGTCTCTCTTGGTGCTATTGGTCAAAATTAAAGCTTTATCATAGCCGTTCTTATTCTTTGAGGTGCCGATCATTTCCAACACTTCATTGATTGGATAATCAATGTAACGATGCTCTTTACCTTCATATAATTGGGTACTCAAAACAACAACAAATTCAGTAGGTGGAGCGAATGAACAAGTATCTCTAGTAGCTAATAGAACAGTCAAAGTGTTACTTTTGAACAGCTTCTCGACAATCTTCTTATCTCTCGGATTCATATTATTATAGTATATTCCAATACCATGTCTAAGAAGAATTTCTAAAGATCTGTCTGTAACCTTTTTTAGTGAAGAATTAATAGCATCCATCTCAATATTTAACCATTGGACATCCTCCAATTCAGATAATCTTACTAATTCCAGACCAATATCAACACATTGTTTACGACTTGGAACAAAAACTGTGGATCTTATTCCTTTAGCTTCTTTAATGGCAGTAAAAGTTGGCCTAATCATAGCCAATAATAATGACGGGTTATGGCTTATGCTGAATGACTGTAGATGAATTTCTAATGGAGTGAGTCTCTCTTTGGATGAGAAATTGAAAACATCATCTTTTTCTGCGCCAATCCACTCACCAAAATCTCTTCCATTAGCTAATGATGTTCCTAGTGCTACTATTCTAATACTTGATTCTAAGTGACTTGAAATAAATCTGATTCTAGAAATTATATTCTCATATGTGGCACCATCAGCGCCGTTACCAATTGTTTGAATATCATCAACAATAACTAATTCAATTGACTGAATATTACGTCTCTGTTTCCAACGACGAGATATTAAATCGAATTGATATGGCGTCGCTAAAATCAAATGGCTTTCTGCCAATACTTTTAAATTATTAGTCAAATCATTGTTCAACTTGGCAATAATCTGCCCACCAGCAATTCTGCCAAATCGTTGGTTCCAATCTTTGACTAATTCATTTATTTTTTCTTGTGAAGGACATATATAAGCAGCACGACCTTTATTTTGTTTCCAATGGTTTAGCAAGCCCAATTCAGCAATAACGGTTTTTCCAGATCCTTTGACAGCTCCAATAAAGCAACTGTTATTTGATTTGTAAATACAATTAAACACCTGCGTTTGGAACTTGTTAAAATAATCAAAGTCAAAAGATTCAATGAACTGGGGAACCTTTAAATCATTCACGGGAACAGGATGTAAGTCAAGTATGGGAGTTGGTGCAACGAACTTTTTAGGTATGTTTAGAGAAGTTAAGACAACAGGAATTTTAAATTCACAATGTAACCATCTTTCAGAAATAAGAGAGATAAAATAGTTTGGTGGTAATGGTTCTTCCACAGGTACACAAAAATCCAACAGATGCTCTTCGTTAATATATTGTCGACGAACCAGAAATGAATCTGAGTATAGAATCTTTTCACCATTTGTATCTTCGACAAGAAGAATGAACGATTCAGCATTTCCATGAAGTCTTTCATCCCATTGCCATTCAGGCAAAATATCTAATTCAAAACGTAATAAAGTGGGAGTAATCGTTTGAACTGAACATTTCAATTGTAATTTAGGAAATTTTTGAATCATTTCAAGTGCTCTTCTAGCATTCTTATCATCTCGTATAGCCTGACCCATCTCGCTTGGGTCTGTCAAATTAAAGTATTCTGACCAATCTAGATTTGAGCTCTCTGTATTCTTAATTATCTTTGCTGGGCAGTCTGGGAATTGTCTAAATGGTGAATTGGAGATCCATATTCTCTTCTCCACCATCTTACATAGATCAAGGAGAGATTTAGTCAAACTGGACCACTTCTTCTTCAGAACAATTTCTAGAATAGCTCTTAATAGTCTACCAGCAGATTGAGTAATATAAATCATATCTGCATTTAATGCAAGCCCTTCAAGTGCCAATCTAGATATATATGACTGTAGAAGAACATTTGTTTTAGCCCTTGGATCGTTAACATCTTCTTTTATTGGAATTGGTGCTCTTTCCATTAATTTTCTGATTTCTACCTTTTCTTCCTGTCTGATTGGAATCAATTTAAATTCAGCAGAAGAAGAAAAAATTCTAAATATATCAATAATGCTAGAATATGATTTTAATTGTTTGTTGTAAAATGACATTGAGTCATAATTAATATAAAAATGTGATGAAATTCTACCTAAATCATTCGATTGGATACTTCCCGATGCAGCATTGTATAAAATCATATTATTTTGGTGTAAGATAGTCAAAGCAGAATGAATTAAATCAGCTCTTTTCCATTCTAAAGATTTATCATCAGCATACTCAGGACCAACTCTATAAATAGAAGGTGATCTTAGCATTCGGATGTAAAGATAGGTATAACCGAGCCAATCAATTCCATCTTGTAATGTTTTAACTGTTCCTAAAACAATTTCAGCATTCAGGTTATCTGCCAATTTGCTCATCATCTGAGACTCAATTGGTAATTGCTGATTTAGAACAGCTAGATAATATTGAATTTCTGACTGGGAAGTAATAATAATACCTTCACCACTCTGATCATATCTGGGTCTACCTGCTCTACCTAACATTTGTAAAATATCCTGAGGTGATAACTGAGTCCAGTCACCTTTATCTGGAGAATAAACCTCGGTACCTTTGATAATAACAGTATGGGCAGGTAAGTTAACACCCCAGGCTAATGTTGCTGTTGAGACTAAAATTTGAGCATAACCTTCGGCAAATAAATCTTCAGAGGCAGATCTATCCTCCCTACTCAGTCCAGCATGATGGATGGCGAATCCAGTTGGTAACAAATCCTGTAAACCTGTGTCCTTAACTTTCTCAGATTCTTGTTTCAAAATTTCGATACTACCTGAATCAGATTTCATGAATAAATTCAACTTATCCTCTTCCAGAAGTTTATCCCTAATCCATTTAGCAGTACGGAATGTGTCCTTTCTTGAATGAACAAAAATAATTACTTGATGTTTACCCGCAGCTTCAAGGACCTTGTCATAACAAGCTTCATTCATGGCAATTGTATTCTTGAATGAATTCTTTTCTGTGATACCGATGAATTGTTGAGCTAATGGGCATGGTCTATATGATGCATCAAAAAAGAACAAACCCTTCTGATCATCGACTCTCAAAAAGCTTGCAACATCTTTGTAGTTCGGTAGAGTAGCAGAAAGACCAACTAATCTTATATCCCTTGCAGAATAAGCAACATTTCTTAATGATCTAGCGACAATACTTTCCAGCACAGGGCCCCTTTCATCATGAAGTAAATGAATTTCATCAATGATAAGTAATGAGACTAGATTGGTATAGCTAGTGTCTGAATTCTTTCTTGTAATAACATCCCATTTTTCAGGTGTTGTAACTATTATTTGAGTTTCTGAAATTTGTTGTTTTGTTAGATTGGAATCACCAGTCAACTCTTCAACTTTGATACCGAAAACATCTAATCTTCTTGAAAATTCGCGAACCTGTTCTTGAACCAAAGCTTTTAATGGAGCAATGTAGACGATTTTAAAATTATCTAAATCAAATGAACCATCAGGTCTTCTATAATTAGATAATGTTCTTAATATTGTTAGCATCGCAACATTAGTCTTACCAGCACCTGTTGGAGCACAAAGTAGGATATTCTCATCTTCACCAAATGCAACTGGATAAACGTGTGATTGAATCCTATTTAAGGTGGATGTTTCATTACTAGGGAAAACCTGTTGTGCCCACTCGGGTAAAGATGAAATAGGTACTAAAGTAAAATTATCAGTTGATTTCTTTGGAGCTGGAATATGAATTTCCTCATAATTAGGTTTGATTCTTTTGAATGAATCTTTAGGTAAGCTCACGTTAGTATTTGTCATTAAATGTGAACCTTGATCAAATGATAAATCATCTAGATTAACAATCTTAGGTTTCCTTATCTCTGGTATAATCTCATTAGAATGTCTATCTTGAGTCGATGCAATTTTTCTTTTTTTAACAGAACGGGAGTCATCATTAGTTATAGAATCAACTTCGTCGTGTTCTTCAAGTAAATGTTTCAAACCTTTACGCTTCATTTCATTGTATAATTTTTGTTTTTTCTCATCATCATTATTCGCTTTAGCTAATTCAATACCATAAAATATAGCATATCGATTTGATGATATTAGTTTAACCAATTGAAAATTTTCAGATGTCAATAAAGATAATAATTCTTGTTCAAGATCTTTATCAGTCAAGTCTCCTTCTAATAATTCCATGATATTCGCTGTTAATGATTGTAATGGGAATGCATCTAAATCTTTGAATACAGATGATAGTTTCTTTTGTATATAAAATTCATCAACATCGTTAATGGACAATAAGGGATTATCATTTGACCCAGATGCTTCGAATTTTATTATATCATCGCTTTCGGTTTTTAAATCCTCTTGATTTTCACTTTGAACGAAATCTGCAAGACTTGGACCAGCAAACTCATCCTCACTACTTTCTGATTCTGATGAACCATTGTTTTCTTCATCTTCTGAATCATCGTCAATATCAATAGCAACAGCAGCTTCAAGAGATTCATCATGATTGTTGTTACCATTATTATTGTTATTATTACTAATATCATCATCATTTGAATAATCTGTTAATTCATTTGAAAGCTTTAATGCAGTAGAAAAATCTTGAAAACTTAGTTTGAAACCAAAAAGCTTTTCAGCTTCTAATTTCTTTTGATTATCAGTTAATTTTTCATCTTTAAAGATTTCTAAAACTGTGTCAATAGCACTTAATATTGTATTATGTTGAATATCTCCTTCGAATAGATTAGAGCACCAAGTGATTAACTTCTCATAAGATTCGGTGGTCTCTTGGGTTTTTGGGTAGTAGTTCAACCCTTCAATGTTCGAAGTACTCAGCAGAGTAGAACCAGAATATGACATTTGACTATTTAAAGAGTTGTTTTTCTTTTCTAATTCCTTATTCTTGTACTTATCTGAGATCTTCTTTGCAATAATTTTTGATTGATCAACTTCTAAATCTTCAGTATTATTATTATTATTATTCTTATCACTAGTATTCACTGCACTACTATTTCCCGACTCATTAGTCCTTGTCCCAAAATCATTAACAGATAGTTTGCCAGCCAAAGAAGTTGGAGTAGAAAGTGCGGCATCTCTTAGTGGATCAGCTGTATTAGACAATAATCTCCTATCCTCTCGCAGGACCTTGTTGGACATTTCATCATATTTATATTTACTTTGATCGTCCACCATCTTGGCCAGAATTCTATGGAGAGGTCTTAGATGGTTTCGCAAGTTACTGGTTTATTTTAAATATTTACTCTTTATACCTGAGTGTTTATATTTTGCATTCTACTAATTTTTTCTAAATAAAAAAAAAATTATATATAGAAAATAAAAAAGATTACTGCTACACTCACTATAAGTATTACCATCAAACGCTCAATAATTCATGAAGCTAAATTTTCCAGAGTCATAGATCATTAAACAGTGAATAGGTCAACTTATGAATGAGAGTAATGGGATTGTTAGTTTGTAGATTCTCAATCCATATCCTATTAAGATCTGGAAGATATTCAGCTTCAGTATTACCCTGCGGAAGGTACATCTGAGTTACTGGTTTGTACTATAAATTTTACAAGTGATAAAAGTCAACAAGTGTCAATTGAGTCTATATTCGAAAGTATATAATGAAACTCTTCGCCCAGAGTAAGTATGCCAATGAACCTATACCAGTATCATTTATATAATGCAGAAACTTCATAAAAAAAAGAACCAATAATATTCATAAATAGAAATTAATCATAATAATCATAATCAGCAATAACATGACTATTTTCTTCTAAAGGAGCAGCCTTCTGTTAATTTGGCCTTACCACCAGATGGATGTGTTATGACAGTGGCACAGGATTCACAGGATACAGCAGTTTGAGCATGTGAAAATACTGTTGTAATTTGTAGACAACCAGGGCATTTAACATCCATAAAATATGATCTTGGAGATTGAACTAAAGTCTTTAACTTATGAGTCTTTGCTTCTGAAGCAGCAGTTGGATGTAATAAATCTTGAACTAAAACCTAGATGAAATAGTAAGTTATCATTTGTTAGTATTATATTCCCGTTCATTCATTCATTAAATACGAAAAAAAACTAGAACTGAGCATTGATGATATGTATATCCTTAGATTTTACAATAGTAATCAAATCACATTGAGTTGAACAAAGTGGAAGTAATATCGATCTTGTTAATTCATACACCTTAACTTAAATGCTGAAAACCAATTGAACCAAAAACAGTTCAATTATCAGAATTTTCAAAAAAAAAAAAAAAATTAGGGATTTTGCCACCATTTTGGATCAAGCCAATATGTATCAATCAAACTTGACATATTTCAGGTTTGGTATATTTATACAAACTAAGTAACAATTGGACACTATCCAATCTATTAAATAATCAATCACAATCAACGGATAATTAAAGTGAAATGGTGGAATTTTAAATCATCACCTTTCATCGCTTTACTCCTCTTGTGACAATTTCTGCTATATAAATTTTTTTCTCCAAAATTAATTAATCAAAGAAAAAAGTATCCCTTTGATCACAGGACATAAGGAAAAGGTATCATAATCTAGTAGCCTTTAACGTATCAATAAATAAGTATATTAATACTCATTAAATGCTGACATACCATCTTTATAATAAATTGAGATAATAAGGAGTTATGAAAATTTTGAAAAAGGGCAATCAAATTTGGGAAAGATTCAAATATTTATATGAATTAGGGAAAAAAAAAAAAAAAGAGAAAAAAAGAAATCAAAGCCACAAATTAAGTGAGGTGTCCTGATGTTATCTATTAAGCATCTTGTGTTAGAAAAAAGTGTAGAAAGTAGCATAAGTAAGATAAGTAAGTAATCGGTATATACGTATGCTTCATTATCTTACTTTGAAGATGAAGAAACTGATCATTAGTCAGTAGAATAGAACAAACAGAGTTAATGGAGACTGAATTATAATAATATCAATTAAAGTGTGATCTACATAGATATATAATGTATATAAAAGACAATAATAATTTTATTGTCATATACGATTGGTGACCAAGAGTTCTTTGCAATATCTTTATAAATTATGGGTTTAGATATTCATATTGCTATACAAGATACAAGATCTGATTAAGATTTGATTTAATATGAATTCATATAGTTGTCGAATATTCAAAGTTCTCCTGTATTTGATACCACTATTTGGAAATTTCTATATAATTTCTTCATGTTTTAGTTTCAACATGCAATAAGGACTACTCGATAAAATTAAAGCTGGAGAATATATTATGTTTGATCTTCAAAGTCATATACAAGTACAAAATTAAATACCGTAATTATTTTACTAATCCATGATAGAGGTAAAAACCATTTATAATTGATGAATTTTGGTTATAATGTAATTCTTGTCCATGTAATTGTGTATATTTTATTTGTTCCATTGGATTATTAAAACATAATGTAAACCAAATTTAATTTGAACAATATTACTCATTATAACAAAAGAACCAAATCAAGAATATCAACAAAACTTATTATGGAACGAAAAAGAAATTATATTAACAAAATGTAAAAAGTATTGAAGAACATGTGTACAGATATCCAGCAAAGATAAAAGACATTAATAGAGATATAACAAAACAAGAATAAAAAAATATGTACGGGTGGTGTCAATGTAGAAATCCTAATAAAGTATATTTAAAAAATGGATAGGTAAGAGGAGACTTAGTTGTTGTCTCTATCAAAATAAAAACACAACAAAATGATTATTATATATAGTTTGAGCAAAACAAAGTTGAATGAAATGAAGTTGGCAATAATATTTTGATTAATATTATTATGAAATGATTATTAGTTCATGTGAAAGCATTAGGTAACAAAAAAAAGGAGAGGCAAATATATCCTTGGTTATCAATTATATTATCAGTAATATTTCCTGCTTAAATTGTGTCCAATTTTCTTCTTGTGTTTAAGTTCCCTCTCAATTATTTATATATACATATTTCTTGAAGACTGATTGAAAGAATATTTCTAATGAAAACTTTCAATTCATGATTCAACATGAAATAAAAGAAAAATGTACTAGGAACAAAATCATTAATGAAATGTAAACAAAATTGAGAAACAAATATAACTTCTTGAATGGATATTATCCTCGTTATTGAGAATTCTAATGTATGAAAAACTAGTAGTATATAGAAAATATTTCCAAAAAAAAAAGAAAAAGAAAGATATAACAGTTCATTTAAATTTATTTAGTAGGTCTTTTTTTATTTGCAGGATTATTATTTGTAATTATTCTATTTTGACCTACGGATGCATATCCAGTTTTAGCCTTCTTCTCGGCAGGTTTCAATATTTGGAAAGAACATAATAAACTTTCATCTACACTCATCATTGCACCAGCATTATCAAATTCACCACAATAATTTGGCGCACTAAATAAAGTGACTAGTTGTCTTTTTGAAAAGAATTCATATCCATCTTCCACAACTTGATGAGCTCTACAAATTAGATCCATATCATGCTTTTGTAAAAATCTTGATACAACATCAGGACCAAAAGTAAATGAAACACCACGATCATTTTCACTCCAACCTGTTATATCTTTATCCGGATCAGACCATAATAAATCACATAATAAACCAACATCAGGTATATCAGTTGGTCTCATCACTCTTCTAATTTGACCCATTGAATTTAAATCTGGTGATAAACCACCATGCATTGTAAAGATCTTTTCATCAATAATAGCAGCAATTGGCAAACAATTGAAACAATCTGTAAATGTTTTCCATAACTTTATATTATATCTTCTTTTACATTCATCATAAAATCCGTAAATTCTATTGATTGATGCACATTCATGATTACCTCTTAGGATGAAGAAGTTTTCTGGATATTTGATCTTGTATGCTAATAATAAACATATTGTTTCTAATGATTGTTTTCCTCTATCAACATAATCACCCAAGAATAAATAGTTAGATTCTGGAGGGAAACCACCATATTCAAAAAGTCGCAATAAATCATAATATTGACCATGTATATCACCACAAATTTTAATTGGGGCCTCTAGTTCTAATAAGATTGGTTGTTGGATAAAAATTTCTCTTGCCTTTTTACATAGGAAACGTATTTCAAATTCTTCTAGTTGTACTTGTTGGCCAGGTCTTGAACCTCTGACCTCTAACAATCTATCCACAATTGAATCTAAATCGGCTTCAGGTTCGTCAGACATTATTGTATTCTTTATTGTGATTGTAATAGTAGTAGTTGCTATTGATGTTGTTGCTGTTGTTGTTGTTTAAAAATGTTCTTGTGACTTATAAGAATAATATAATTGGTGTCAAAGTACTAGATATTGATTGTTATTCTTTCAAAGTTTTGGTTAATATGAAAAGATGCAAATAATTGACTTTCTAAGTTTTGCTATAATGGATAAACAGTAATTTATATCGATCAAATTAAATGTGGTATGGTATATTTTTTTATCCCTTTTTTCTTAAGAAAATTCTTTGAAAAAATGAGAGGACACAGTAAGGGAAAAAAAAAAGTACCAACTAAAAATTATTATGATAAAAATAGCCTCTTTGATTCTATTCTTGATTCTCAAAAAATATATATAGTGAGTTCAATTAACGTATATAAGGTTTGGATTCAATTTGTGTGTTTGTACCGACAATTTGTGCAATTGAGATCTGTGATTTGGTCTGTTTGGATTAAACAGTGTGTAGAACAATTTCAAATAGTGGATGATAACAAAACAAAAAAAAAGAATTTAGTGTGAACCGACGTGCCCGTTTTTTTTTAAAAATTTATTTGAAAGCTTTTCCCTAATAAAAAAAATAAACAAGATTCCTCTACTTAATTAAAGGACTTCAAAATGGTGACGGAGGGCGGTTATGTATAAAGGTGAATATTCAAATAGAAAGAATGGTCTTGAATCTGAGTAAACCGGGAAAAATGCCTTTTAATAGCAGCTGGTGTGTTAATTATATTTTAGTTGATAAAGGTGAATAAGGTAATGTTCAAAAAATGAATTGATTTTTTTTTTTGCCCCCAAAAAATTTTCCTTATTTTTTTGAGATTTTTTTTTTTTTTTTTTTTGGATTTTTTTTTTCTTGGTTGTGATCTTTTTGGACTAGGAAACATTTTCGTTTCCTAATTCGGTAATCCAGATTCACTTAATTCACGTAACTCACTTAAGTAATATTGATAACATCACAAATAAGTCAAATATTTATTGCTGTTTCAATACTCTGAATTTTAATTTAAATGCCAAAAATATCGATAACTATGTATGGCTAATTGGCCCAATGTATATTGATAAACTATGTATTGAGCACTAGCTTTCTAATGGATAAATAATTAGTGCAATACAATATCTTTAAACGCGTAAATTTATATAAATTAGTTAGTGGTGTATTTTAATATTGGTGTGATAAGACTCTTTTTTTTTTTTCAATATTGTAAAGAATTCTCATAATAATTATACGTGTTTTAAATTTGGAGTCAAAAGTGGAAGGGTACTGGTGACCAGATCGTTTCCAGATTTTACAATTAAAGCAAAATTATTCAAGTTTTAATTGGTAAGAATTATCAATTAGATATAGACACTAACAATACAGACTGTTGAATCACATAATGCTTTTGTATTGGATATCAAGAGGATACTCAATTCAAGTAAATAGACTTATACTGTGTTTAGGACTCTTATTATAGTGCAACAATGAAGCTATCGTATTTAAATATGATAACAACTGTATTTTAGTCACGTGACACATATTAAAAATGTATTGTGTATTTAGATTATCTAATTATGAATTTTATGAATATTAAATGAAAAGTTTTAATTTAACAAGTATATTACTATAATTACAATCAATATTCTTTCTGAATTAGTATTATAGACTATATAATATATGATAATCATTAACATGATATTTTTACGAAAATCTAAATTAATTTTTAAGAATATTTAATTTAAGCTATATTTAAAATTTATTTATTGACATAGTCAAATTAACAAAAAAGAAAAAAAAACTCCTTCTTTAATTTAAAGTTCAATGAAAATTTGCATTAATTAAACAATTTTATTAGTTTTACAAAATGTTCTTATTTGTAAATCTTTCAATCCATTCTTTTATTATTATTTTAAAATAATTACTATTATTTACTCATAACACAAAAATGAAAGAATATTGCTCTCACTAGACCTACGGAATTCCGCGGCTCTTGGTAGACTAACAATATATATATACTATTTAATAGATCAATTCTAACACAACTATTTAAATATATACATATTAAAGCTGTAGTTGTCTGATAAATTTATTGAAGATTTATTTCAAGGGGAATAATTTACAATTGAAATATAAAAGTAATTAAACAATATTAAAATATATAATATATGTTGTATGGTAGGGCTGTGATGGGATCATACATTACTCTAATAGCGCTTCAAATTTTATAAAGCTAATGACCACTTAATTGCGCATCAAAAAACAGGAAGCTTACTTTATAAGCTTAAGGTATAAACTGTTTCAATAGTTATTAAAAGCATAATGTAAATAAAGTTTATAATGTTCGATTTTTAAATTTTCGAATTGATCCTCCATTAATAATTGTCAAGTAGGGTTGCAATATATAATGGCAAATGAAATTTCTTCAGACGCTATCTAAAACTTGATATGAGCTGTTTATTCTTATTTCAACCATTAAAGCAGTGATTATATGAATTACAATTATTAGAATGAGGATATTGAACTCACCAATATATAGTATAGAGAGTATAATTCATTATTGACGGTCTAAACTGCGAAGTTTAAAAATAATAGAGGTTATGACTTATTCCGAACATTGAAACAAAATAACAATAGATAGCAATTGGAAGCCATTTATGAATTACTGACTGATTACAATATTTCCTAATTGATATATAGCTAAATTCTAGACTCCCCCCTAATTTTTTGATTTGCTTTAATGCTGTTGTAACCTTTATTGTTTTTTAAGAACCTTGGTGGTTCGAAATGCAAAATGTGTCAAACCGGATCCAACTCCACCTTGAGGTATTGATAACTACTTTAGTTTGCAATTTGAAAATTATGAGTGATTGGTTACTTGTTTCTTGAGTATCAGTGCCAATTATTCATTGAGTTGTCCCAATTGTAATCGATCTTATGTAGTAAATAAAGAGATCAAAAACCAATTAGCTAGTTGCAAATACTTTTACTATTTGACTCAAGGCAGAGAGAATCACATCTAATCTGCCATCCTTAAATCTGAGGCTTCACAGTGTGGTTTTTTTCGCTGGTCAATAGCTCGGAGTTTTAGAAAAGAAATTTTGTAATTTAGCGGAGTTTGTGCAAAGCGTATAGGTTAAAAATCAGAAAAACTGTACTTTAATAGTTATTGTAATTTTTCAATTCCATAATCTATTTGTATAAATATATAAATATAGGATTCTTTCTTTCTCATGTTATAGTAGAGTTACATTATAATAGCCAGTGTACAAATAATATCAATAAATAATGACACTCACAACCATATATCTAGTTGAGACTAGTTCATTCAGCAATGAAAATTCTCCTACAAATACAAATGGATTTAAAAGACAAAAATTATCAATTACTGATCTTTTAAACGGTCCAGCAAATGACTTCGACTCATATAATTATCACTATTCCTACAATACATCTTCCACTAGATCTTCAATATCGTCTATAGCTGGAGCTGATGATAATGAATCAACTACATCTTTATCGTCGTTAGCTTCATTGGCTTCATTAATAGTGGAAACTGATAAGATTTCTACGGAACCGGCCAAAATTGAACCAATTATGAAAGATGTAAAACAAACAATTACTAGTGATTTTGAAGATGAAGAAGAAGATAATTATCAAGATGATGATCATACCTGCAACAATACTGATTGCAAAATAATGAATATTGATACTACTGTTAAGGAGATATTATTGATTGATGATGAAACAATGGAGAATAAAAGGCTATCAAAGTTGAAACATTACTGTTGTGATCATAAAGAGAAACCAAAGAGACAGAGAGTAGGTCCAAGTTGTGATCTATGCAGATTTAAAAAGATAAAATGTGATTCAATTATTGAAATTATACAGACCGATGAAGAAACTGATGAATTGTTAACAAGTCTAAATCCAAATGATGAATTAAATCAAGTTGAAATTACAAAAGATTTTAAATTGTATTCAACAATTCTATCAACGGATGAAATTAATGATGGTTTTAAATTAATCTACTCAAATGATAAGTTGATCAAGTTTAAATCTTGTTCATATTGTCAAAGCAAATGTAAGACATGTTGCTATTCAAAAGGTTATACAAAACACGACATACTATATTGCAACTTGGTACTGAATAGTAAAAAGAGATCAAAATCAATATCGTCATCAAGGTAATTGAATCCTTTATTCATGAATAGATAATCAGAATATTTAAAACAAAAACTGGGGGGAGTGAAAAGTCTTTCAAGACTTGGAAATTGGAATTATTACTGAACAATTATTATTTATTGATATATCAGCCATCGTTTTATCGAAGAAGGAAGTACATAGAACAAAATTTAAACAAGCTAATCTATTGCTAATATATTTATTTAATTAAAGTCGTTGTCAATTATTAAATTGACTATGTAGCTATTTAGTATGTGGTATTTCAGAATGAATGGATATAGTATTAGCAAAATAATAACATGATACACTAATGAAAATGTAATAGCAAAGCATTAGTAGTAAGCAGTGGTAGTAATATAGTGATAGTAATAGCGATTAAAGTAAAATGTAATTCTATGACGATCACGTGATATTTCGAAATTTTTTCTTTTTTCCACAAACAATAAATTATTACTAATATAGTTATCAATAACCTTTACTTTCTCCTGTTTATCTCTTGAAACTAAACACTTACACTTAGAAACTATCCATCTGCTATCAATGTCTGATCCTGCTAAAGTTGAAGCCTGTCCAGCTAAACCAAAACCATGTTGTGTCTGTAAACCAGAAAAACAAACAAGAGATGAATGTCTTTTAATGAATGGTCAAGAATCTGGTAAATGTGATTCCTTAATTGGTCAATACAAAATCTGTATGAAAGGGTTTGGCTTTGAACTATAGAGCTGTGTATATGAACACTATCATTTGCTAATGAATGAGCTATAAATAATGAGCTGCCGTTAATCATTTATTCTCAATAATGCAAATACTAATCATAACTTGTTTTGTTGTTCCATCAATCTCCTTGTACATACTGAATTTTGAACAAAAGTTAAACTTAACAACTGATGAATCGTAATCTTAATACAATAAAGAGGAAATTAAGTAGTTATAATATATATTTTTCAATGTTAGATTTGGTCATTTCAAATCATACTTTTAAGTGTAGCTCATACTTATAGTTTTAATTGTAATACTAGTAGTTTTAATAGTAATTAATCAGTACTGCAATCTCACTTTTTAGCAGATTAGGTTTGGATGTAAAGTGAAAATATGAAAATTTTCCTTTTACGCTACGATGATCAACACATGCCTAATTAATAACTTTTTTTTTTTTAATTATTCATTTTCACTTTAATCTTTTGTGATTATTATAGGTTACTACCTCCTATTTCCAAAATTGTGAAACTAACTAGATCTGTGTTTCCTAATTTAAAGTTGAAATCAGTTTTCAAAAATACCAATCATTCATTAATAATGTCCACACACAGAAAGGAAACCGTTGATTCTACTAGTTTACCATCTATCTTTACTGAGCCAGTTCATTTAGGTATCATTGGTGGTACTGGTCTTTATCAATTGGATTCTTTAACTCCAATTGCTAGACTAAACATTCATACTCCATGGGGTACTCCTTCTTCATCAATCACTATTTCAAAGACTAAATCAGGTTTCAATGTAGCCTTTCTAGCTAGACATGGTATTCATCATGATCTATTACCAAGTGATGTCCCAGCCAGAGCTAACATCGCTGCTCTTAAATCAATTGGTGTTAAATGTATCATTGCTTTTTCCGCTGTTGGTTCCTTAAGACAAGAAATTAAACCAAGAGATTTTGTCATTCCAAATCAAATTATTGATAGAACTAAATCTTTAAGACCATCAACTTTCTTTGAAAAGGGCTTCGTTGCTCATGCTGGTTTCGGTGAACCATTTGATTTAAAATTAAATCAATTTATTTCTAAATTTCATCATGTCTTAAGTGATGATGAAACTAATACTGATATCAAATTACATTCAAAATTTTTAAGTGAATCAAAGGATGATTTTACAGTAGTTTGTATGGAAGGTCCAGCCTTTTCTACTAGAGCTGAATCAAGATTATATCAATCATGGGGTGGTTCAGTCATTAACATGAGTGTGTTACCAGAAGCAAAGTTAGCTAGAGAAGCTGAAATTTCATATCAAATGATATGTATGTCAACTGATTATGATGCTTGGAGAGAAGAAGAGGAACCTGTTACTGTCGAAACAGTTGTTGGTAATTTGATGGCAAATTCAAGTAATGCTAATAGATTAGCAATTGAAATTATTAATTTATTAGAAATTGAAATCACAAATGGTGAAATTGGTAATGATTTACAAGGTTCAATGAAAATGGCTGTTAGTACTAATCCAAAGGGTGTTAGTAAAGAATTATTAAAGAAAATGGATTATTTATTTCCAGGTTACTGGCCACTAGAAAACTAAATCGACTGTGAGAAAGAAAAGTTGAATTTTAGCATAGAAAAGTGTAGATCGTTAGTCATAAATATATTAAGTTCAATTAAATAGTTGACAGGACTATAAGTAATTAATTATTCAGTAGATCTCATAATAAAACTAGTATCTAATTATTAAAAAGAAGATTTCACCTTACCTTTATATGAGGTATTGTACAAATATAGTGATTTGCTCTGTTGTAATCATTACTGTAAAAAATAAAATGATTTGAATGAAGTATATAGAAATTACTAGCGGCTTATATCATATTATGGCAATGAGTTCTGGCCATGAAACCGGAATAATATGTATATATAATTTCTATTTTTAATCATATTATAGATTTTTCAGATAATATTATTTCTTTATATCAAACCATGTCGGAGACATCATGCATTTCAATTGGTTGAGGTAAAGCATTATGATTTGCTGATGATGAAGCAGTAGAAGGATCAGTTATACCTTCAAAGAAAGTATCTCTTAATTCTCTCCATCTACTAGTCCAAGTACCTAAACTTACTAGTATAATTGAACTTGCCAATTGAACTAACCACCAAACTAATCCTGTTGGAAATTTACCTGAATATACCCAAACAACTATCAAATTAATTGCATGAATTGTTAAAGCAAAATCCCATGCCAATTTACTTCTACCAACTATAACCGTCATAAAAATAACACATATCAATGAATCAATTAGCCATAGACCAATCATAGTCCAACCAAGGGTGTTGTCCAATGTAACAAGAGTCCAACTAAACACCCAATCCCAGGTAAATGTTATCCCACTTAATTGTGATACTAAGAAGGATGATACTGCAGCGACTATATAATAGAAGCATTGCAATAGTACAATTTGAGTAATTATCTTTGAAGGAGAATATGAATCTTGAGAGTATGGACTCTCTATTATATTATATAGATTGGGCACCTTTAAATAACCATTGGCATTTGACAGGTATGCGAATGGTCTTCGCAAGTCAAGCATTATGTATATCCTTTTTGAGCCTTTTCTAGAGGGAATTGCTGATCTTGAAGCAGGAAAGGTAGTTTTATAATATAATAAAGTATGCTAATAAGCACTTATATAAAGATACTAATAACACTGTGGAATGTTAGAGGAGTACCTTCGACTTGAGATCGGTGTCTTTATGGGACAAAGCCAAATTCAAAATTCAATTTAAGAAATAAAAAAAAAAAGAGAGGTGCGCCTACCGGGAAAATTTTAGTACATTAAGTAAAAATTATATTGAGCTTCAGATAATATTACATGAATTAGATTTAGATATACTTCAATAATTAAAATGAAAAGAATTGACGACTTCATTACTACTATCTCTGACAGTGAAGATGATATCCCTGATTTAGATGTCAGTGATGACGAACCTCAACTTGGGAAGGAAGAAGACGAGGAAGTTATTGTTAAGGAATCTAAGAAGAAGAAGAAGTCCAAGAAGGCTAAAAAAAGCGATGAGGTAGAGCAAGATCAAGAAGAAAAGGACGGAGCCTTGAATCCAGACTTTATATTTGATTTGGATGGTACTACAAATGATGATATTTTGAATAGTTGGGACTTTAGCGGTGCTTCAAACAAGGAAGATTCAACTAAGAAAGATGTTGATCTAGACAGTATTATCAGAAGAAGAGGTGGTCTTGGCCAATTAGCTGGTACTTCTATGAATGAACAGCAAGAAGAAGAAGAAGAAGAAGAAGAAGAAGAAGAAGAAGAAGAAGAAGAAGAAGAAGAAGAAGGAGGAGAACAACATGTTAATGACGATGACGATGATGAACTAGCTTTAGATGGTTTCGGTATGGGTATTGAAAATAAAAGTGAAGATGAAACCAATGAAGAGGAAGAAGAAGAAGAAGAAGAACAGAAAGAATCAGAGAATGAGGATGAAGAACAAGAAAAGCAAAAGAAACATGGTAAGAATTTGGATTTAAATGATTCAGATGATGCTCCTGTAGATGAGGAAGAAGATACAGCAGAAGATATGGCCAAGTTTTACGCACCAAAAGAAGAAGGTGAAGATGCTAAAAAATTAACACATGTTACTTTCAACTCATTAGATTTATCAAGACCTCTATTGAAGGGAATAAGTGCTTTAGGATATATTAAACCATCCCCAATTCAAAGTGCTACCATTCCAATTGCATTACTAGGTAAGGATGTGATTGCTGGGGCCGTCACTGGTTCTGGTAAAACTGCTGCATATATGATTCCAGTCATCGAAAGACTATTATATAAACCATCAAAAGTATCTGCCACTAGAGTGATTGTCCTAATACCAACAAGAGAATTAGCTATACAAGTTTCGGATGTTGGTAAGAAATTAGCCAGATTTATTAATGGAATTGAATTTGGGTTGGCCGTTGGTGGTTTGAATTTAAGACAACAAGAACAAGAATTAAAGGCAAGACCAGATATCGTTGTTGCTACGCCAGGCAGATTCATTGATCACTTGAGAAATTCTCCAAGTTTCAATGGTGATGCTGTAGAGGTGTTAATCATTGATGAAGCTGATAGAATGTTAGAAGAGGGTTTCCAAACTGAATTAACTGAGATTTTAAGCTTACTACCAACCAAGAGACAAACTCTATTGTTTTCTGCTACAATGAACTCTAAAATTAAACAATTGGTTCAGCTTTCATTAAATAAACCAGTTAGAGTCATGATTGATGCTCCGAAGCAAACAGCTGAAGGATTAATACAAGAATTTGTTAGAATTAGAAAGAGAGAAGCTTTAAAGCCATCAGTTTTATTCAACTTACTAAAGAAATTTACACAAGAGCAAAGAGTAATCATTTTTGTTTCAAGAAGAGAAACTGCTCATAAATTAAGAATTATAATGGGTCTTCTAGGTCTAAAAGTTGCTGAATTACATGGTTCATTAACACAGGATCAAAGACTCAAATCTACAACAGAATTCAAGAACCTAATTGTCCCAGTTTTAATATGTACTGATCTAGCTGCTAGAGGTTTAGATATTCCAAAGATTGAAGCTGTGATAAATTTTGATATGCCAAAGAATTATGAAGTTTATTTACATAGAATTGGAAGAACTGCTAGAGGTGGTAGAGAGGGTAGATCTATTTCTTTTGTTGGTGAAAGTGGTATGGATAGAAATATTGTTAAACAAGCTATAAAGTCAGTTGAGCAGAGTAAGTCTAAAAAGATGAAGGCCGTCGGCAGGGAAGTTGATTGGAAAGAAGTTGAGGAAATTAATAAGATTGTTGAATCAAAGAAAGAGACTGTTGATGAAATCATTGAAGAAGAAAAAGTTGAAAAGCAAATGCTTCAAGCTGAAATGGAACTAAAAAAATCTGAAAACATGCTAAGATATAAAGATGATATCCAATCGAGACCAAGAAGAACATGGTTTGAAACCGAAAAAGAGAAGCTAAAACAAAAGGAAAAGGATCGTCCAAAGAAGTTGAATAGTAAGAAGAGAAAGCAGCAAGAAGCTAGAGAAGAAGATGGTGGTTCAAGAAGTTATAAGAAGACAAAGAATGATAGACTTGAAGATCAAAAGAGAACAATGAATAAACAGAAGATTCCTAAAAAGAAACGTTAATAATGTTAGAGATAACTAACTATACAAGGTATATATAAGTATTCTTATTTATAGATTTTAATAATGTATTAATATATTACTCAACTTACAGCATATTTAAAAAGTATTCAATGTCTTTATAACTATTGTATAATATTAGTTCGGAATTTATATAAAAAATATTAGTGATTGATAGATATTGAGAGAACAAAAAGGAATAATAACAGATGAACAGAACAGTAGGAGTATTTAAAGAATATTGCTTATATGATATAATGATACAATGAAGGAATCTAATGGTAGTAGAAATTCGTTGTTAGACTTTCTAGGGTGTTCAAATCGTAAATTTCAGCCGTATCATCATCAACAGTGAAAGTGGTAACTTCATCTTCGTAATTTAACAATTGAATGATTTTTCTAACATCAAATAGTTTATGCATTTGAGTCTTTAAACTTGCCGATAGATGATCATAATTATTGACTAATAGATTTAATCCATCAAGCCAAATTAGGGATTCTTGTTTTTTAGCATAAAACGTAAATAATCTATGACCTCTTTTATTTATTAGTGTGATTTTGTTAATTACTGTCTTATTAACTAAATCAATTAACTTTGAATGGGATTGGGAATTACCGTGAGAATTAGAGTTTGAAGCATGTTGAGATTGATGAGAGGTTGGATCAACTTGATGTATTTCTTCAATTTTGAAAGTAGAGATTAAACTTAAATCAATAGATTTACCAACTTTATCAATATTTGGAACATTTTGTGTTTTAAATTTATAATCCTTATATAATAATGATTTAAAGTTTGGCGATAAAATAATGAAATAATAATTCAAATCTTGATCCATTGAATTTGGTTTATAAGTTGGTAACTCTGAAAAGACCCAAGCACCTCTGGCTAATTGTAATAATTTTTGATTTTTAATGAATTCCAATAATTGATCATTTAATAGAACATCAAATATTTTAGAAGTATCAAACTTTCTATCTTTAATTGTATTAATTTGCTTTAATCTCAATTCTTCATAAGTTGATTGTTTAAATACTGCCAATAATTGATCGATGAATTGAGAATCTTTTGAATCAATTTTTAATATTTCTAATATTATTAAGTGTAATAATTGGAATAAGTTTTCAATATCTTCTATTGAGGCGTAGGATTCTTTCCATAATTCAATGAATTTGTAGTTTAATTGATAATATAGAATATCCTTGAGATATAATAAGTTATTATGATTTCTTGTTGTTAAGACTGATTGATCAAATGTTAATAATAACAGATTTGTTATCTTACTATTGATCAATAATATTGGATAAGATTTATGGAATAGGATCTGTTCAGAGTATAATTTTTTGAACGTAATATTTGAATTTCTAACAAATATGGTTAAATCTAATATTTCCAATATAGTTAGGTTTAATAAATCTTTTTCATCCTTTAAGAATAAATTTTCTTTTAGTTCTAATATTAAGGTTTTTGAAAACAATTCATTTGAAATTAAATTGAAATGAAATTGATTTAATTCATTATATTTTAGAATTAAAGTTTTAGTTAATTCATTAGAGTTTATTTGAACGTTATTATTGATATTATTCAATATATTTAAGAATTTATAATCATTTAATTTGATAAATATTTCTAATAATTGAATTGAACTTGAACTTAACAGTAAAATTTCAATTAAATTCAGAGTCTTTGTAATCAGTTCTAAATTTTCTGTATATAGTTTTGTTGAAATTATTTGTAAGATATCATTTGGGTGAATCAATAATGATTGTATCAATAGCTTTGAATTTGAAATGAATGTCAAAAGGTTGATGATCATTATTAGATTAGCAGAATTAATTGTCTTATTAATTAAATTCAATAAAGAATTAATAAAATCCTCACTATCATCATTAAGTTGAGATATTTCAATGTTCGAATAATTCATAATATGGTTTATCAAGGATACAGCCTTAAGTTGTTCAGTGATCTCCCTTGAGTTGATAAGATGATATTTTAAGTCGTTCAAATAAGATAAGGATAACTCATCTTCAGCAGCATTTGATGGAGCCTTACCTCTTGGGGCAGATAGAACTCTAGAGCCATTCATAGCCTGTTCAATGGCCCTTATACTGGTAGGTGTTCTGGACATGATAGTTGAATTATATATACCTTATATCCTTTTAAAAACAAAGTTTGTTATATATATATATGTTATTCAAGAGAGGGAATATGTCTCGTACACTGGTTTACTTCCAGCAAAAAATTTTCATTTTCTATTGGTCAATTTTGTTAGACAGTCTGAGATTTAAGTTTGTAAATGTTGGCAGCTCGTTAAGAGACTAGTACTAATCTTCCGGGTAAAAGAAGCTTGAAATATGTATATACTAATTACTAATAGGTATATATGTATACATATTATTTAATACATAGACGCATTGAATTAGATGATATTAATTGCATGCGCATTATATGAGACCTACAAATTTTGTCACCAATATTCATATCGGCGGTGTTTTAAACTACTTTACTACAACGTCTTTAGCCTTTCAATAATATTTGTAAAGAAATTTCATTAACCATTTCCGCCAGTCCTCTTCACCTAACTAGAGTTCAAAATCTAAGACCAATATCTAGAGTCTCAAATGCATTTCAACCTAAGATTATCTAGATTTAAGAGAAGATGGTAGTCATTAACACAATTAACTTACCGTGCTTCTATAGAGCTTTTTTTTTTTAAAACATTTCACCCTCGGGAATATTGAGATTTTTACTACATGTCACGTGCAAAAGTCGGAATACAATGATTTACTAACTAACATCATATAATTCCTATGCTAAACTTATAGTGTTAGCCTTACCCCTAATCATTTCCTTCCATCTCATTGTAGAGATTCCTAGATCCTTTTCCTTCCAAATACTTAGTATGACTTCCTTTGCTGTCTTAACACTTCTTAATTCTCTATGTCCTTCTATCTTTGTTAATGTATCCAATACAAACCAACGTTGTTCTTCAGTATTTGAAGTCACTAATCCAACAACAAATATGGGCCATAGAAGAGACACATAACAACCTGGTAAACTTTCATGTAACTCCATTATTTTCTTTGTATAACTCATTGCCTTAGCATCATTTATTGAACTGCTAAATTTATTACATGAATATTGATTTTCAACATCAACTCTTGCATATAGATAGATTAATGCACCTAATCTTTTAATCTCTGCTATAGTCATTATAAACTTTTCTGAATTTGAATCTGGTTCTTCTTCTTGGTCATTATCAAGTATAGGTAATTCTTGCTTCAAACTCAATAACGAGTCTTCTACATCCCTTGCTAAATACATAATTTCTGTTCTTAATTCATCTCTTTCCCTTTCTTTTTCAGTTTCAACACCTTCTAAACATTTACCTAATATCGAAATTCTATGAATTAATGTGATTAAATAAGGTGAACAACCTAATACTAGATCAATTTTAATATCTGAATCTTGTTTTAATGTTTCAATATATGGATCATCACTAATTGGTTTTATTGATTGCGAATTATTATCATAGACCCAGGCTGTCTCACCCATAACTTCATGTGATATAAAATATTTTATAAAGAATTTGGCAATTGGACTTAGATTATTTCTAATACATGAATCTTTTAAAAATTGTTTAGCACCATTTAAATGTACTAACCATGCTGAATTACAATTTACAGAAATTTCTGTAAAGCATAACATAATAACAGTTGTTAATACATCATCCCAATTTTCATCTTTAGTCTTTTGTTTCTTATCAATAACAGTTGGTAATTCCTTTAATACATCATAAGAATATTGCTTTGCAATATCTTCATACTTTTGTTCTCCTAAAAGAACTAATTGTTTTGCACTAGCGGCAACAATAACTTTCATTACCAAACTTGATCTAAACGCTAAAGGTGAGATTAAATATAGATATGGATTCGATTCTGGTGATATCTTATTTTTATGACTATAATTATCAAAACAAGACTTGTTACTTGTAGTATTATTATTATTATTATTATTATTATTATTATTACTATTATTTTGGACCTTTTTCTTTAAATTT
Organism: Ruyongia chambardii; assembly: GCA_030574595.1. Lineage (NCBI taxonomy): Eukaryota > Fungi > Ascomycota > Saccharomycetes > Phaffomycetales > Wickerhamomycetaceae > Ruyongia > Ruyongia chambardii. Next base: position 48,708 of record JAJMFI010000003.1, read on the forward strand.
TCAGAGAATCTAGGATAACAAACACAATATGGACAAATCGATTCTATAAAATAGGTTATTAGTTTCTTTTCAAGTGGTTTCATTGTTAATTTAGTTTCAAGTAATGATAATAATCTGGTATTGCTGCTTTCAACTATAGTATCATTTGAGTTATCGTAATCAACAATTATATTGCTATTATCATTATTAATACTGACATTATTGACTCTATTATTGTTGATGCTGCTATCAATAATATTGTTGATATTTATATTGATGTTATTGTTACTTTTAATGCAGTCAGTGTTGCTATTAGGAGAAGTTTCAATTGCAATTTTGGTCTGATCATAATCATTTACTGGTTGTTGAAGATTTGCTAAATGTGGAGAAGAGAATGATTGCATAAATATATCATCAATGCTTAATGAAAGATCATCAATATTACTGTAATTAAAATCGAATTTACTATCAATAGTAAAATCTGATGATGAAAACATTTTTGGTATTGAGTTCGAATAGAATAATCTTAAAGATTTATCATTTGGTATTAAATCTTGTGAACATATATCATGAGTGAGCATAATACTATTTATATCTACCTCATCATGAACACTTTCCTTCAATTCAGTATTAGATTTAGATGAAGTTTGATGGACAGTGTCGTTATTAAGATCACTGCTATTATTATGGCTAACATTCATAGTGGTGTCACTATTATTTGCAGAAAAACGCTCATAACTTTCAGTAACCAGTGATGTCCAAGAGCTATAGGGTGACTTTGGAAGATGATAAGCTCTTGAAAGTGCAACTGGCGTTGTTGATATAGCTGTTACTGAACATCTAGCAGGAATAGTTGAAGCGGTAGTTGTAGCAGCAGAAGTAGCGGTATTCATAGTAGCAGGAACAGGAGAAACAGCATGTGTGATATGCTTCTTAGGCAACATAAAGGCATTCTCTATGTGATGAGTAATTGAAGAAGTAGTATCTATGATGTCAACCTTAACGATCTCAGATATACCTGAAGCTATTTTTTTCCTATTTGGGTTGAAATCTTTGTAATTAGCGTTAATATATAAATATCTTTCCCTTTTGGTGACATTATCAAGATGATTCTTTAATTCGTTTTGAAACTCAATATCTATATTATTATCACCAAATGCACTTCTTTGTTTCCTTGCTTTTTTTGATCTACCAAAAGTTATACCTCTTTTATTAGCATCATCTTCCCAGAGATACATCTGTTTATATTCGCAACTAAGATTCAGCTTTCTACAACGAATACAATTGGGATGACCCTCTATGTTATTTTAATGTGTTAGTTTTTGTTCTATCTTCAATTGAATTTATATTAATGAATATAATAGTTAATTCTTACCATCACACTTGACTTTGCGTTTCTTACAAACGATACAACCATTCCTACTTCTGGACCCATACTGCTTGACTTTACCCATTAATAACAACCTTCCAGACGTGTTCTAAGTGTGTAGCGATATCTAGTCTATATTATGTATCCAACACTCAATAACTAATACCACAAGCTTACAACCCTTATTTGTTCAAGAGTGAATATTTATATCTTACATTATCTGATAAAAGTGGAAGTTCGTCTCGAATGTGGGTTGAGAATCTAGGCAGTTGTACCCGACGTATTTTGTGGCTGGTGGATGGAAGGTCCAAACGATTCTGTTTATATTTAATAGACGGTGATGAGCAGTATTGATATTACTTGGTCTATAGGATGATTTCGCTGTTGATCGAACCATTTATCTGTTGACTCTTATTAGGTGATACCTATAATACTGTGAATTTACACTCATTCTTGTACTTGATCTTTAAATATCAAAGGTCGTTGCGTTCAGTTGAAATCTTTTGTATTGCATGATTCACTGTTCATTCAAACTATAAAAGAAAACTTTTATCATTACGACCACAACATTAGCTACTAGCTACTACTACTCTAAGCATATCATTACTAGTAAAATATAATGTTAGATCCTGAAGACCATGTCATAATCATTGGTGCTGGTACCTTTGGTCTTTCCACTGCTATTGAAGTCCTAAGAAAGGGCCATAAAAACATCACTTTAATTGATCCATATCCAGTTCCTTCACCTGTTTCTGCTGGTAATGATATCAATAAAGTTTTCCAATCCACTGTAGAAGATGCGTTTTATTCAGATTTAGCAATTGATGCTCTTAATAAGTGGAGAACAGATCCATTATATAAACCTGCTTTTCATGAATCAGGAATTGTTTATGGAGGTGTCGGAAAAGCTGCTGCTGTAGAAATTGAAGCTAGAAGAAAAGTATTAAAGAGTAAAAATAAAGATATCGATGATTTGGATACGCCAGAAGATTTTGCTAAATTAATTACAATGAAAGGCTCAGAAGAGGAAGATATAAACAATAGATTTCAAAATTGGAAAGGTTATTATCAAAAGAAAGAATGTGGTTGGACTTTTGCAGTTTTGGCGTTAGAAAATGTTTCCAGAGAATGTATCAAATTAGGTGCCAAATTTGTTTGTGATGCAGCAGATTCTTTAATATTTGATAATGATGATAAAAAGAAATGTATTGGTGTTAAAACATTTTCTGGTCAATTAATTTATGGTAAAAAAATTGTTATCTGTGCAGGTGCAAATTCTATCAAATTTTTAGATTTCAAAGGTCAATTATTAGCCAAATGCTGGACTGTAGGTCATATCAAATTAACAGATGAAGAGGCTAAATCATTAAAAGGTTCACCTGTTGTCTTAAACATTGATGAAGGTTTCTTCTTCGAACCTGACAAAAATAATGAATTAAAATTCTGTAATGAGTTCCCAGGTTATATTAATATCGAAAAGACTTGTTATAGTGATAAAGAGATCTCATTACCTGTTTATAAACATTTAATACCAGTAGAAGCAGAGAAACAAATGAGAGGTTTTCTGAAACAAGTTTTCCCAAGTCTTGCAACTAGACCCTTTGTTGTTGCTAAAATTTGTTGGTGTACTGATACACCAGATCGTCATTTCTTGTTCGGTGATCATCCAGATCATGAAGGTTTAATATTAGGTACTGGTGATTCAGGTAAAGGTTTTAAATACATGCCAATTGTTGGTGAATATTTAAGTGACATTATAATAAATGGGGTTGAATCTATTGATAAAACAAAGAGAGAATCTTGGAAATGGAGACCAGAAGATGCTATTGGAAGAGATATTTTTAAATTACAACAAAGAATGGGTGGATTGAATATTGTTAAAGATTTAAAAGATATTGATAGTTGGACTGATGCTAAAATAGAGAATTGAATTGAAAAGAATTTTATAAATTTTTTACTGTATAATCTATATTATATATTTTATCAAACTGTAACAGGGAAGCTTACTGCTTTTCAATTTATGAACGGTAAATATATAATCACAAAAATAAATAATTAATGATTTGTTGAATAAATTACTATATAGTACTATTTAGCCAAAGGTCAGGGCAAATGAGCAAATATATCACTAGTCAGAAGTGAATACAAAGCACTATCCTATTGATAGATATTTCTATGATTCAATTTAAATTTGCAAATGTTTATTGTTATTTACCAGCAATCATTTAAATACTAGTTATTTAGCAGAGGAATATATATATTATTATGTATAATTTGATTTACTCGTATGTAATCATTTAGGCTTGATAAAAGAATAATAAACTGGTTTTTACATGTCAATTAAATAGTAGAGTCTGCCTTCAACATCAGAAAAAGTAGAGACTAGTTGCTCGTTCCGACCACTCTCTTTCTCTATTTTATCTGGTGTATCATAATTAGCTATGCTTGATTATAGGTCACTGGAAGATAGGGGAAATAAGTAAATAATTCTTGCGGTTACTCATCCAGTGAGAGTGACTTTGAATTGATTGTGTAAAATATGGGACAACTCCTAATAGTTAACAAATAGCTACATTGAATAGCCCTGTCAAGACTCCTATACCAGTGAACAGCATGATTCAATAATAATTGCTTACTGTTCAATTTCTGCAATGACATCTATCAATGACTACTGCTCGTCTATGCCTGCTTCATCTTATGAGTTGTGCCTGATACTAAGCAGTTGTAGACGAGCAAAGAGATAAAAAAACCATCGTTTTCCAAAATTAAGAAGTTGCAGACGACCAGATCATACGCTTCACTATCAAGTTCTACACAAATTCATTAGAGGTCTTTGATTCTACATTAGCATTAATACTAACTCTGCACTTGCTGAAAACAAGACTTTACTGGTTTAATATCCTGGACCTTGTTTAATTTCCTAAATCTGCTTATCTTCCCATTCCCCATAAATGGTAAAGTCACCCATAGTCTACTTTCTAAGTGCGCGAGACAGATATAAATATCTACATTATTCCATATCGTTAACACTTTAACTTTTGAGTCTTGAGTTGAAATTCCTCTAGTATTATTGTTGCACTTGCTATTCCTCAAATCTATTGCTTCTTCTGCTATTGCTGCTTCTGTCTTTTTCTATATCTGGTTATATATACATCTATTCTCATCATTTAAGTTACTGGTTAACTTGAAATTAGCGTTCAACTTAAACTTCATTTAGATCTCATACCTTTGCTGATAAAAATCAAATTGATACACAATTTTCATCCAGAACAATTAACTATTAATAAGTGCACTCCCATAAATCTTAGATATTTTATACATCTTGTCTTTATTAACCTCCAGTTTGGCTCTTATTTTACTTTTGATCTCTATATTATAAATCATTAAAATGAACTCCACTTCAAGTAAATCCGAAGGTAAAGTTGAAGTAGAGGAAATTTCAGATACTAAAACTCAAGTGACTGTCTATCAAGACAAAAGTGCTGATGAAGCTGCTCGTTTTTTACTTGAACATGAAGGTAAATATGAACCTTTAACGGTAGAAGAAGAGAGAAGATGTATTCGTAAAACAGATTATATTCTATTGCCTTGTCTATTCTGGACTGCCACTTGGGGTGCTGTTGATAAGGTTTCTTTAGGTACTTGTGCCATCTTTGGTTTAAAAACTGATCTAAACTTAGTTGGTACTCAGTATTCTTGGTTAAGTTCAATCTTATTCATCGGTTCTTTAGTTGGTATGCCAGTTAATAGTTATCTGATTTCAAAATATAGAGCTGGTAGAATTATTGCTATTTGCTCTTTTATTTGGTCTGCTTTAACTTTATTACAATGTACAGTTAGTAACTTTGGTGGTCTTGCTGCTATAAGATTTTTAATTGGTATGGTTGAAACTGCTATTGTTCCTGGTTGTTCCTTAATGATTTCTGTCTTTTATTTGAAAAATGAATCCCCTCAAAGAACTGCTATTATCTTTGCCTTTGGTAGTTCCATTATTAATGGTGCTTTGGCATCCTTAGCTTCCACTTTTGGTGATAAAATTCCAACTTGGAAATATATTTGGATTTTGGTTGGTTCATTGTCATTTGTTTGGTCTTGTATAATGCTATGGTTCTTACCTGATTCACCAATCAATGCTAAATTTTTGAATGATAGAGAAAAAGTTTTTATGGTTAAACGTGTCCTTTCTAATCGTACTGGTGTTGCTAATAAGACTTGGAAATGGGATCAAGTTAAGGAGGCTTTCCTTGATTTCAGAACTTATTTAGTTATGCTTTTCAATTTTGGTATTAATGTACCAAATGGTGGTTTGTATGTATCCTATATTATTTTATTTGATCTCAAAACAATTATAATATCCTACTAACAATTAGTTTATAAAATAGATCTGCATTTAACAGTATTATTATTAACAACTTGGGATTTTCTTCAGTTGAAAGTTCTTTAATGGGTATGCCTACAGGTGTTATTGCTACGCTTGCCACTGTTGCCTTCACTTGGTTAGCTGCTAAATGGAAAAATCGTCGTTGCTTATGTGCTATCATTTCTTTGATTGTACCATTAGTTGGTTCTATTGTTTGTTTCACTTGCTCTCATTCAAATACTGCTGCTCAATTAGTTGGATTATATCTGATGTATTTCTATTTTGCATCATATGTCGTTATGATGTCCTTAACTCAAGCAAACTGCTCAGGTACAACTAAAAAATCCGTTGTCTATGGTTTCCAGTATTTAGGTTATTGTGGTGGTGCAATCACTGGTACTCAGACCTTTAGAACTCAAGATGCTCCAAGATATAGAAATGGGTTTGCTAGTTTGATGGTGGGTTACTGTTGTTGTATCTTATTCGCTATGGTTTACTGGGCTTTGACAATTTTCTTAAACAAGAACAGAGATCCAGCTGGCTTAGTATTAGATGAAGAAGGAGCTATCAAAGAAGAATCTATTGATGAAGAAGAAATTTTAGACTTGACTGATATGCAACAAAAGCATTTCTACTATGTTACCTAGTTACTAAGTATAGCCAATTTTTGCTTTTAGATATATGATGGTTATCTTTCCTTGAAATTACTCGTGATGATAAATCAGCTTGAGTTAGATTTATTTTACAGTACAATAGTTATAATATTTTATATTAATTGATAATTGGATCGTAGAGTTATAATATCAACAATTTAATCTTTTGTTGTCATACGCTTATATATACACTATATACAATTTTTGAAAGATCATTATGAATGTCCAATCTACGCTCAAGATCATCAATATTGTTCCATCTGATTTCAATTTTCATAAAATCAATTAGCACCAACTGACCAATATATATCTACAATTTATCGTTTGATATTAAATTTCCCTATAGATTATAGTAAAGTAGCTGTTAAGTCATAATGTGTCTACAAACAAATCAATTATGTTAACGAACAGATAAGTTTTAGTTGATGAAAGTTATTACAATCAAATGTGTGAAATAATATATGATTTAAATTATAGAAAAATAATAGATTACAGACAACTTAAACTAATTTGATTTTATAAACTATTAAAGATCTATTGAGAAGCATCACTCTGTTCTTTCATTGCTCCAATAGTACCGGAGGTAACAGGAATGAAGGTAAAGTTTTGCTCTGTTGAATTGGTTAATCGCCAATATTCATCTGAGTCTGTTTCTCTACCAAAACCACCACCACCAGGAGTTAAAATCTTTAATATATCACCATTTCTGATATTGATTTCAGCTAATGATGGTAGCTGAATCCATTGAATTTTATTATCATCTCTGTTTCTACCTAAGTAATTTTCACCTCTCTTTCCATTTTCACCACCATATATACCCCATGGTTCGAAAACTCTTCTTTGAGTAACTAAAGAAACATGAACAGGAGCTGTAAATTTAATTTCTCTTATCAAACCATTACCACCATTGAACTTACCCTTTCCACCACTATTTTCACGTATACAGTATTGTAATAATATACAAGGGAAACGTAATTCCAAGACTTCTGGATCTGTAATTTTAGTGTTGGTCATATTAGTTTGAGTACCTGAGAATCCATCAAAACCATATCTTTCGCCATTCTTCTCAAGAATACCAGCACAATTACCTTGACCAATAGTTTCGGTATAACCAAAACCTTTGATCATATTACCATTGGCATCTTCACCACCTGTACCAAAGTTTAAACCATTCATACAACCACCAGTTGCTGAAGTAATGCCAAAGGCCTTGAATAAACAGTCTGTAATTCTTTGAGATGTCATACCATTACCAGCACAAACAGCAGCATGTGGAGATGGATTAATTAAACTATTATCAGGAATTATAACAGTAACTGGATCTAAGCAACCTTGGTTTAAAGGAATTTCCATATCAACGAGACATCTTAAAACATAAATAACAGCAGAAAAGGTAACAGCTCTTGGTGCATTCAAGTTACTATATGATTCTAATGAAGTACCAGTGAAATCAATAATCGCAGAGCCATCTTTGCCATCTATGTCAATTTTTACTTTAATATAGGTACCGTCATCCATATAATCAACAGCAGTTAATGGTAAGCGATCTGAATGTTTAAGAGCATACTCCTTTAGATATTCTCTAACAGCAATAGCTGCCGTTCTTTTAACATTACGCATGTAAAATAAGACAGTTTTACTACCATACTCATTGAATAATTCCTTTAATAGACTGATACCACGTTGATTAGCAGCAATCTGAGCCTTTAAATCTGAGACATTATCCTCAATACGTCTTGTACCGGATACACCATGAGATTTGGGAACATCAGTGAAATGATACTTCAAGCCTTCATAATCAAACTTACCATTATTAACAATTTTCCAAGTTTCAATATTAACACCTTCTTCGAAGATTTCACGGGCATAAGAGGAAGATGAACCTGGAGTTGTACCACCAATTTCTGAGTGATGAGCACGAGAAGCAACAACAAATTGAATTTTACCTTCATAAAATACTGGAGAAATAATTGTCAAATCTGGCAAATGACTTCCACCTACAGCTGGTGAATTAGTACATAGAATGTCACCTTCTTTTAGATCATTACCCCAATAGTTTAGCTGATGAATAATAGCATGAGACATTGAACCAAGATGTACTGGAACATTTGGGGCATTAGCACATAAATTGCCTTGATTATCAAATAGAGCACATGAATAATCCATTCTTTCTTTAATATTTGTAGAAACAGAAATCTTTTGTAAAGTTCTTGACATTTCATCAGCAATTGACATAAATCGATTTGCAAAAATTGCCAGTTGGACAGGATCAACATAATCGATACTTGCAATGCTCTTAGCTTCAACTTGAACGTCAATCATAACATGTCTTGGTAAAATAGTAGCAACTGAATCAGGTGTGATTAATAGCGTTTGAGTATCATCTAAAATTAAAGCTGGACCTTCAACAACAGAACCAACAATTAAGTCGTTTAAGAAATAAACATTTGAATTTAACAAACCTTCCTCAAAATAAATCTTCGTAGTTTGTTTAACTCTGGATTTGTCAACTGACATCTTGTTGGCTGAATCATAATCATCATATGGTGATCGCTCTGTTACTTTGTCAAATGCATTACCTTCAGTTCTGACACGAATATCAGATACAAGCACATCCTTTTCAAGATCATTGAAAGCAAATTCTCTCTGATGTGTTTCATAGAATACTGATAAGAAATCATCATCTTCTGGTTGTGAAATCATAATTCTAGTATCAGAACCTTTATATCCCATATTAAAGTATAAAATAGAAGTCATACTTTCTTGTTTAACACCTTGACTTAACAAATCTTGTCTTGAGGTCTGGATCAACTTCTTAGCCTTGCCATTGATCAATTCATCTCTTGCAATCTTACTATATATGATGGCGACAGGTTCTTGTTCTTCATTGACTAAATCAGCTAGAGAAATACCATACGCAGATAGAATGGAAGAATGCTTATGAATTATAGCCTTTCGCATCTTCAATATTTTGGCAATCGAAGCAGCATGTTGACCACCCGCACCACCAAATGAAGCTAATGTATGTTTTTGAACGTCATGACCTTTTGAATCAGTTAGGTCTCTAATTGGTTTGGCCATTTGATAATTAGCCACTTTCAAGAAACCTAATGCAATCTCTTCTGGGGTCTTAGGAAAATCTGGGGTATCCTTGTTAATAATTTCAGTCAAATATTTGAATTTTCTTTCTGTAATTTCGTAATCTAAAGGTTGATCTTCATTTGGGCCAAAAATCTTTGGAAAATATTCAGGTAAGATTCTTCCAGTAAATAAATTAGCATCAGTGACAGTTAGTGGTCCACCTTTTCTGTAACAAGCTGGACCTGGATGAGCACCAGCAGACTCTGGGCCTACAGCAAATGTACCATTCTTATAAGTTAATATTGATCCACCACCAGCAGCAACAGTACTGATATCTAACTGTGGAGAAGCAATTTTGATGCCTGCAGTAATACTTTCAAAAGTAAATTCATATTGACCATCATATCTTGATACATCGGTTGAAGTACCACCCATATCAAAACCAATAACAGGAATATTATTTTTTGGATCATAACATGTTTTAGCTTCACCAACAACACCACCTGCTGGACCAGATAACAGTGATTTCAAACCAGTAAAATTTCTCCAAGAACATAAACCACCATCAGATTGCATAAATTCAATTCTTGTATACTTTTCAAAATCTTCTTTGAAACCGGCTAAAAAAGTTGAGATATACTCTTTGACTATTGGGGTTAAGTAGGCATCAGCAACAGTTGATTGACCTCGAGGAACAACTTTCAATACAGGTAAAATCTCATGAGATAGTGAAACATTCTTGAAACCGACTTTTTTAGCAATTTCACCAGCTTGCTTTTCATGTGTTTGAAAGTTAAAACCGTGAATAAATACAATAGCAACAGAATCAATATTTGTTGTATTTTTCAATAGAAGTAAATCTTTTTCTAATTGTTCAACATCTAATGGTCTTATAATTTCAAATACTTCACCTGTTTCACCTCTAACAAATGTTGTACCATCTACTAAGTCTTGTGCATCATAACCAGTTGGATCTACAGTGAAGGCAGGCATGGTGACTCTTTCATCAGCTTCAACAACAGTTTCTTGTAGAACTTCAGGCTTAATAATATTCAAAGCAAAAAGATCAGGACGTGATTGATCACCAATATGTAAAAGATCTTTAAAACCTTTTGTTGTAATAAGAGCACAAGGTGCACCTTTTCTTTCCAACAAAGCATTAGTGGCAACAGTGGTACCTAGACGAATTGAAGTAATACAACGAGTATCTAATGGTACACCTCTTGGTATTGTTTCACCAGTGACAACTTCCAGAACTCTTCTAATCCCTTCAATATTTGAGTCTTTGTAATTTGAAGGATCAACAGATAATAGTTTAAAAGTTTCTTCAGTAGAATCGACTTTGTAAATTACATCAGTGAACGTTCCACCTCTATCAATAGCGATGGAGACAGACTTCTTGGGAACAGTCATGATATCAGTTAACAAATGAAATAAAGAATTATCAATATTGTTAACACTTGTGCATGTGTAGCATAGAAAGGGAAAGAAAAGCTCTTTTATACAAGATTATGAAGCAGTTTCCCTCTCTTTGGATACTTCTAGTAATAAAAGTTGTCTTTGACAATAGAGGAACTAGAGACGAGGTAGCATAAATGATAAACCTTGATCAATAACCCACATCATCCACCACTCAACTACTTGAAAGCTATAGATAGCGTTACCAGTTAGGTCCAGACGAGATGAATATTCTTCATTGTTTGGAGATGCAGCTATAGACGAGATTAATCCAGGTAGCTGTAGCCGATAGCCACCAGAAGGTCGTTCCGGGATCACGTGACCGAATCGTAATTGTGGACTGTGGAAATTGGCATATATATAAAGCAAATATATGTTCCTACATTTGCTAAAATAGGATATATTCACACCCATTTCTTCTTTTCTATATATTTTATTAATCCAATTGGGTCAATAGGATATAATTATATAATCATGTCATCATTAGCTACCTTATCAAACGGTTTAAAGTATCCACTAGTTGGATTAGGTCTATGGAAGATCCCAAATGAAGTTGCTGCTGATCAAGTCTATAATGCTATTAAATTAGGTTATAGAGCCTTTGATGGCGCTGCTGACTATGGTAATGAAAAGGAAGTTGGAGAAGGTATCAATCGTGCTCTTGCTGATGGCCTTGTTAAAAGAGATGAATTATTTATCATTTCAAAGTTATGGAACACATATCATCATCCAACTAATGTCCCAAAGGCTCTTGATAGAACCTTGAAAGATTTGAACTTAGAATATGTTGATCTTTATTACATTCATTTCCCAATTGCATTCAAGTTTATCCCATTTGAAGAGAAATATCCATCTGGATTTGGTAATAATGATTATTTTGAATATGAAGAAGTCCCATTATTAGAAACTTATAAAGCTTTAGAAAAATTAGTAGTAGCTGGTAAGATTAAATCTTTAGGTATCTCTAATTTTTCAGGTGCTCTTGTTCAAGATTTATTGAGAGGTGCTAGTATCAAACCAGTCGCTTTACAAATTGAACATCATCCATATTTAGTCCAAGAAAGATTAGTTAAATACGTTCAAGCTCAAGGTATTCAAGTGGTTGCATATTCATCTTTTGGTCCTCAATCATTTTTAGAATTAAACCATGGTAAGGCATTAAATACTCAAACTTTATTTGAAAATCCAACTATTACCAAGATTGCAAAGGCTCATAATAAAGATGTTTCTGCAGTTTTATTAAGATGGGCTACTCAAAGAGGTATTGCTGTTATTCCAAAATCTTCCAAGGAGGAAAGATTATTGCAGAACTTAACTATTGAAAACTTTGATTTGACTAAATCTGAAATTGAAGAAATTTCTTCTTTGGATCAAAACTTAAGATTTAATGATCCATGGGATTGGTTAGGAGCTGAAATCCCAACTTTCATCTAATGACCTTCAATAGCTTCTATATGATATATAATTATATGTCTGCTTATGAGTATACATAGATCAATGTGTATATTATAAACATAATATCAATACTTATGTATAATCAATTTATCAAATATGTTATCTATTGTTTTCTTATTATTTGAGGATTTGTACATATGTAGATAGTTTGATTTGTTAATTTTATGATGAGCTATCAAGGTACTCTATATTAATTGTGATTTTATTATTCTTAATATCAATACAAATACTTAATAATACTTGAATATTCAATTCTATATATATATATTAACCCGAATAATATACTCAATACTAGTTAAAAAAAATCTTATTTTATATGCCTTCTTGCAACCTGAAGAGTTGGTGTTGATGGTGCTGAATCATTATCGTCTTCTTCATAAGCACGATACAAATCATCAACAAGTGATATATATACATTTTCATCAACATCACTAATACTTTCTGAGACATTGGATATGGTTGATATCTTTAGCAAATTCAAGGGTTTTGTATCCAAGGGTTTTGTATCTTTGGAACTCTTTGAACATTTGGAACTATCTGATCTTTTAAAACTTTTTGATAATTCCTTACTGCTATACACACTGGTGTCACTTGTACCGGTTGTTTGAACTTGTAATATTGTTGGTACTTTTGGCACTTCAGGATATACTCTTGGATATTTTCTAACCATTGTTTCCATTCTACTCACAACTTCTTTCACAATAATACGTGAATTTTTATCACAGTATCTTTTGGTAACTTCTGTTTTAGAATGAGGATATGATGGTTTTATGAATTTGTATAACGAATCATCGCTTTCAAGAAATCTTCCACTTTCGGATTGTCCAAAATTACCTTTATTATCAATATTATCATTATTGTTGTTATAAATAATATTACTTCTCTTATGATTATTAATCTTTTCACTATCATCATCATCCTCTTCATCATCAGAGTTAAAATCAGAATCAGGTTCACTAGTGATATTCAAACCAATATCATTATCAACGTGATATCTATTCGCTTCTGCTGTTGGATTTTTTTTGATAATAAGATCATTTGAATAATTAGTAATATCAATTGGGTTTGATTCTGTCTGTATGGTTAATGAAGGAATTTTTCTTTTATATTTACCATAGTTCTTATGTGGTTGAAAATTTGGATCTAATGATGATATTCTGGTCTTTGAGATAGAAACATTGGTAGCCATTGGTAATGATTGATATGGGTGAGTGTTTACTAATAAGTTATCTGTAGTCTTGAAGCCAGTATATCCAACATAACTAGAATGATTATATGAGTTATTGATGTTAATATTTGTCAATGAATTATCTGATAAACTTTGCTTTTGATTATGATATTCATGTCTATAAGATGGTAGTACAGTTTGCATTGGTCTTTCAATCACAGGTGACTTAGTCAAAGCATCTTTTACACTGAATGCTCTAAATCTGTTATTACGTTGATCATTTGCTTCAAGATCAGTATCAATATCGATTTCTTTCTTACTATTATTAGTATTAATATTGTTGTTGTTATTGTCAATCATTTCAGATGTTAAATCTCTGGTGTTATTATTTTCATGTTTCCCTAATTCATTATATTCATTTGTTGACCAATGAAATCTAATGAATAACTCCTTAAATTGTTGTATATAGGATAATGGAGTTAGTCCATTTTGAACTCTTTTGATGTTTCTCTTTGAACTTATTATCAAAACTATGAGGAATAATGTGTATATAACAATTACGACTATCAGTATTATAACCAGAGCTGTTATGGCAGATGTGTTATTTGAGGACATTAGCTATGGTGGATTTATGAAGCTTCAAGTATATATGCATCAAATATATTATGGTCAATTTTGAATATTGCAAATGTATCAGATTGAAAGTTTAGCTCGATAGTATGTAAAAGGAAGGAATATGAGCAATGAGCACGCAACAGTACAAGAGATAGCAACTCAAATCAAAGTTGACAACCGACAGAAAATAGACAACAAACCACACAATAGTTAACAATCAACAATAAATCCTTTCACTACTATCAACGATAATGTAGTTCTAAAAAGTAAAAAGTTAATTTAAACCAATTTTTTTTTTAGTTAATTTGATTTAGTGATGAGCTATAAATAAATTAAATTGAAAGGCTGTGTTATCTATTATATAATCACGGGTAAAATCCTTGTTGATAGTGAATAATATAGACAATGTTAGATCAACAGGAACATGATGGGTTGGAAGAATTACTCTCATTTTGGAGAGTTCGATCAAGAAGACTGAGTGTTGTTCTCTTTCTCCTTATAAACTGAGAAGGTCTTTGAGATATGGTTGAGTTCATTGTCATATTGATAGTGTTATGGGTCGGGATTATATCTCCAAATTGAACACCAAAACTTTGAATCTCTGGATCTATAATGGATAATTCCACTTTGGTGATTATAGAAGAGGTGATTGTTTCAAATATTGATCTAATGTTCTTTCCTGACAATGCACTAACTTTTAAATAAGGTATATAACTATCATTATTATATTTGTGTTTCTCTATAAATTCCATAACTTCTTCATCTTTAACTGCCAATCCGTTATCATCACTGACTAGTAAAGCTCTATCATCAGCATTAGTATTACTATTATTGATACTATCCTTGCTTTTTCTATCATCGCTACCGTTATTGTTATTGTTCTTATTCTTATCATCATTTTCATCATCGCCATTATTATTGTTATTATTATGTATTACCCTTCCATTGTTGTTATTAATACTTACTTTACTATTAGTGTTGATTAAATCAAACTTATTACCTACAATAACAATACTTGGATTATTCGTTAATGATCTAATGTCTTGCATATAATCATTCAAATCCTCAAAGGATTTTCTATCTGTTAAATCAAAACATAGAATTACACCAGCAGAACCTCTATAATAAGATCTTGTTAAACTTCTAAATCTTTCTTGTCCAGCTGTATCCCATAGTTGTAATTTAACTTTCATACCATCATATTTAATAATTTTTGAACTAAATTCAACACCAATAGTCTGTGACTGTATTAAATTAAAATGTTTATTGTCCTCATCATTTTTGTTGACAACAACATCATCATCATCATCATTGTCATTACAATGCTTTATAAATCTATGTAAAATGCATGATTTTCCAGTCCCAGATGATCCCACAATGATCACCTTTACCAAGTAGGTATAACAGTCCTGTGGATTGCTCAATATGCTTGAGCGAGTAGTATCCATAATATGGAGAAGTTATTATTAGCTTTACTTAGCGAATGCTTTTAATCCTCTACTAAGTACAAATTTACTCTATACACACTTTTTTCGTTTTTTGTTATCAGTTTCGGGGAATTGGACCAATCTCTTTTTTTTTTGAACTACTACTTCTGCTTAAGCAATTAAGTAGTATTAACAGAGTAGTAATGACTAAGTGGTAGTAACTATCAATTATCACTTTGTATAACATTAATTGTCGAATTGCTGTAGATAATGACTAATGAAATGAGTTACAAATTATAAGTCTCTAGATAAGCTGGGGAGAACAGTTTCATATGATTGTTCAATTGAAACTCGTATTTATATTAAATATACACATACAAATAGAGTATCGACTATTATCTTATTCTGGATCTAATTGAACTATTATTACTTGTTGATGAAGATATTCTTTTTGTTGGTGAATCCATCTTATATGAATATTTTGGTGAAGGAATATAAGCAGGAGTCTTTATTGATTCGTTTTGTAATAATTTATTATTTAATAATGTCCTTTTCATGATATTATCATCTGAATGTGTAGTTGTACCAACGTTTGAACTTATATTTGTATTCAATGTTGATGAGCCAATATTACTTCTATATGAAGTGGATCTTAATCTTGATGCCATTGGTGATGCAATTGGAACACTACTAAATCTCTTTGCAGTGTTTTGAGTTGGAGCTGATACAGTTCTTGAATTGGTATATTTTGATGGAGATAATGAAGTTATAGTTTTATTTTGTATATATTGATCAACATCATCATTAACAATCGGTGTAGATGGGTCTATAATCTGTTGATTAGACGATTGCCCTTTTAACTGATTATTTATTAAATCTTGATCAGATAAGGAGGGTAAATTCAATAAATTTCTTTGATGATTGCTTAAGTTTAAATCTTTAAATTCATCTGCCTTCTTAATAAAGACATTATATATACCAATTAGAATATTAAAGATAGAAAATATTTGCAAAAGTAATAAAAAAGTGGGATTTATTTGAAAGTTTAAAAAATATGACATTAATGAAGATGAAATTGAAGATGATTGTTGTAATGCTGAAGATGGTCGTAGATGTGATAATGGATCTAAGATACCTTTATTTGTAGAGTTTCTATTGTCGTTCAATAATAAATAAGACTCAATAAAAGTTTTAATTTGAATTAATAACCTGTTACTTATATTAATTAGCAATTTTGATGATAATAGAAACAGTATGTTTAATAGAATCCTCTTTGTTTGAATTTCTTTATTTATTGTTCTATGTTCGATTTCCTCAATTCCAGGAAGTTCATGATTTATGACTAATGATTCATTCAAATCATTGGTAGAATGATATTTACCAATAGATGAATCTGCTGAAATATATTTGTTTTTTAATAATTGTTTATTGTTTAAAGAGCTATTATTTGGTTTCAATACTAGCTTAGGT
>JAJMFI010000003.1:65842-137287 GCA_030574595.1 Ruyongia chambardii
TGTTGCCATCAATCAGATCTGATTCTTTCAAAAAATCAAATTTCTTATTTTTTGATCTGCAGCACCAAAAAAAAAAAAAAAAAAAAAAAGATCACGTGATATTTCACAAGAATCCACAAACGGAAATTACCGAAATGGGAACTTTTTTTATTTTTGTTCAAAGTTGGCGAAATTTGAAAATTAAAATTTGCTGATAAAAGATTCTTACACCAGCTACTTTTTAAACCAAAGACAAACAATATCTTCTATTGCACAAAGTGCTCTTGCTATTATACAACATAAGTTGTCACCAATTCTTTAAAGAGTATTAAGGCTACAATAATTTACACACTTTTACCTTCTCTCATTAGTTAGCATCTGTTTTCGGAGACAACCTCATTTCACTCACTATATAATTATAACGGCAAATAATTAATTGTTTACAGCCTTGCTCTACTCAATCCCTACTTTTTCAACAGAAATATCAATTCAGATTAAAAATATTTATCTTATTTGCTATAAACTAGTATAACTTTAGCTCTATCATTAATCCTACTTGTATTCAAAAGTTTTTTTTATTTTTTTTTTTGGGACTATTAATTATATTGGATAGACAAAAAGTGATATCACACAAAGAGAAAAAACCGGATAATAATAAACAACAATCAACACTTAAAGAAATTACATTAAAGAGAAATACACAGATAAGTTACTTTGAACAAAAATACAAGATTAAATTACAAGAAAAATATTATCAAAGTATTAGCAGAATATTAAGATATAGTGAACACTTTAATAGTTGAGAATAGTTATAAGAATAAAATAATAATAATAACAATAATAATAATAACAGTGCTCTTTCATTTGCAATCTTCAAGAAAAACTACCTCTAGGTTCTGAAAAATATAATGGGACTAGCTTCTTTGTTCTGTTGTTCTGGTGAAACTGAAACTGAAACTGAAACTTCCCAACCAAAGACTACTCAACAACAACAACAACAACAACAACAACAGCAGAAGATACAAAAACCTTCATCAAATAAAGCAACTATTGCTTCTATTTCCTCTTCAAATAATCCAGCCAATAACATTAAGGCACAGTTGAGCAATAGAGGTACTATTAATAATAGTAATAGTAAGGTAAACTTATCAACTCAAAAGACAAATCAAACAATTAGATCAAATAGAACTACAAACAAAATGAATCCTTCAAAATCAAATCAACCTCTTTTAAGCACTGCTACTTCAAATAATACTAATAATACTTCTATTAATGGTCATAGCAAAACAAATGTCAAAGTTATTGATTCGCCTTCTTCAACTGCCTCAACAACAACAAATAATAATACCAATAATCATAATAACAGCCATAATCAAACAATAGTGACCACTAGTAATCTCGATAACTCTGATACGTCAAATAATATGGATGATTATAGTAGTACTCACAACAATAATGCTTATGGTAGTGACAATGATCAAGAAATGGCGGATCAAGAAGAGGGTGAAGTTGAAATGACTAATGAGGACCAATACCATGATGATGAAATTGAAGATTTGACTAAGATACAACCAGGTCAAGCACATGCATCAAGCGGTTGGTTATTAGATCCTGCACCTCTAAAATATAGAAATAGAAAATGTTTAATTCTTGATTTGGATGAGACTTTGGTTCATTCTTCATTCAAATATTTAAAGCATGCTGATTTTGTCATTCCTGTTGATATTGATAACCAAATTCATAATGTATATGTTATAAAGAGACCTGGTGTTGATGAATTTATGAAAATTGTGGGTCAGTTATATGAAGTTGTTGTATTTACTGCTTCTGTTTCAAGATATGGTGATCCATTGTTGGATGAATTAGATATCAATCATGCTGTTCATCATAGACTATTTAGAGATTCTTGTTATAACTATGAAGGAAATTATATTAAAAACTTATCTCAAATAGGTAGAGATTTAAATGAAATCATCATTTTGGATAATTCTCCTGCTTCCTACTTATTCCATCCTCAACATGCCATACCAATATCGAGCTGGTTCTCTGATGCTCATGATAATGAATTACTAGATATAATTCCCTTCCTACAAGATTTAGCAAAAGATACTGTTCAAGATGTTGGTATTGTATTAGATGTCAATCTATAATAGTCATCCTTTTTTTTACCTACCTCTGTTATTACAAACAGGATATTATCTGAGCAGGTCTTTGATATATTATTATTGTTATACTTAATGGTTATCTTTCATTTATTTTAGTTCACAATGATATCATATAATAACCATTGTACAGTAGTAGAAAAAAGATAATTTTTGTTTACAAATATAACTATGAATTGCCATTATTACAGTTAGATATAGAAAATTAATTTATAAAAGAAAAAGAAAACAATAAAAAAATAAACAAACTCAAACTCATAATTATTAATATTGAATAATATTATAGGCTCTGTATTAATGATTTATAAAAAAATCTAATTATCTCTATCCTCCACACCTTTAAATGCTGTATTAACAATCTGTTTTTCTCTTTCCGATATATATGGCTTAGAACCCTTTTTACTATGTCTCCTATCATTCTCTTCTCTTCTCTTCATAGCCTTAGTTTCAATATCCTTGATCTCTTGAGCCTTCTTAATAACAATTGGAACATGTCTATGCTTAGCAATTCTTCTAATTTCTGGCATAAATTTGAATCTATCCTTTAATGCTTCATCATATTCTAATTTGGTTCTAGCTTTCGTAGATTTAACATTAACTCTATCACTAGCATTTGTTCTCCATATTCTTACATTCCCATCATCTGAACCTGATAAAATATATTTAGAATCCATGGAAAATTTAACTTGAAAGATGTGTTGCATTCTCTTTGTATGGTATATATCTCTAGAGTGACCATCTTTAACTTTAAATATTCTGATTGTTTTATCATATGAACCACTTACAATTTCTTGACCTGTTGGTGAGAAATCAACATCTAATACAGCTGCCACATGATCTTTATAAACATTCATTGCCTTCTTCATATATCTCATATCATAGTAGTATAAATTATGATCTTCATTAGCAGTTACAAAATTAAAAGCTTCAATTGGATTCCATTCAATCGAGTTGGTTCTCATTGTTTGAACTAGTTTTTGTGTTGGACTATCAGTTCTAGTATCATATAATACAATTGAATTATCTGAACCTGCGGATGCAATGATTGAAGTCTCTGTTTTATTGAATTTAACCTTTGTAATATTGTCAGCACCCCATGATAAATTTGAAATGGGTCTACTCCTTAATTCATCCCATAATTCAATTGTAGCACCACCTGTTACGAAAATATTCTTATCAATATGATGATCTAAACTTGAAAATGAATGTGCACCCAAATATGTCTTTAACAACCCACTTTTATTCATCTTTGTATCATCATCATTTGCATAGTCTGTTGTGTTTACACTCCATAATTTAACAGTTTTATCATCACCACTTGATAATAATTGTCCATCTCTTGTAATAGCAGTACCACTAACCATACCATAATGTGCTTTAAAACTAGCTAACTCGCTATGTGTACTTAAATCCCAATACTTTATAACACCATCTGCTGAACCGGTAGCAATCTTGTTTAAAGCTTTGAAGTTCTTAGCAATAGTATAAATACCATCTCTATGACCATTACCTAACTGACCAATAAAAGGTTTAGCAAACATACGTTCTAATTTTGTTGCGTTCAAAGCTTTAGTATATTCACGAGCTCTTTCAAATGGATGTAGTTCTGGATTTAAATTTCTAGGTATTGCTGATTCTTGAGTATTTCTGACTGGAACATAATTGTCCGCTGATCTACTTATCGTCTTGATCTTCATTCTCAAATAATTGTATAATATGAATTAATTGTATATAGAGTAACTACTAATACTTTACAAGTGAAGAGTTAGATAAAATTTTATTATGTAGGAAATTTTTTTTTTCTCGGAGATGAGATCACGTGACACGAGACTCAATTTTTGGTATATCACTATTGCTTGAACGCTTTACGAAATACTATTTTGAGTTAGGAAAAATGTTTTAAGTAGGTCTATTAATGAATATAATATTTTATACAATATAGATGTAGATGCTTCAATTATCTATTCATTCTAATGAACCTTCTGGTACTCTGTAAACAGTTAACTTTGGAGCATTTGGATGCTTCAAGATAACGAACTTACCATCCTCTTCATGAGAAATAATATCAACGTATGATTTAACAATACCCCAACCATTACCTGAGGACAAGTTAATTTGAGTGGCTAGATCTGTTGGATTGTATGATGCAACACCAATGATTGAGTGCTTGCTCTTATCCTTGAAGTTGTTTCTAGAGATAAAACCCAACTTGATACTATCTACACCAGCCAATAAAGCTTGATTTGTCCATTTGGCAAACTTATTATTGTTATTTTTCAACTGAGCAGCAATAATGGCACCCCTTTGAGTGTTAAACTTGGTTTTCCAATCAAGATCATCAGTGGTATATTCATTGACCGCTTTGATGGACAATAGTTGGTTAGATAGAGCATCTTTAGCATCGATTTCAGTTCTGACAACAATGGTTAGAGGATCTTCTTCACTTTTTTCATCATTAGCATTGGATTGATGATGTATTGATTGTGGGATCTTATTTGATAATGTAAACTTCTTATACTTATAACCCTTAGATAATAATGGTTCACTAGAATTACCTTTGAATGGGTTAGGTTGATTTAATTTATAAACTTGTTCTTCAGAGACAGAGTTAGCTAAGAAATTTTGATTGATGAAGGTGGCTTCTAAGGATAGATTATTAACTGTATTAATGTCAGAGACATCGTTAGAATCTGATGGTGCATTTGCAGAGTTTTCATCAACTGTAATTCTATCAATTTCTGAACCTTCTCTCTTATCAAAGAAGATAACGCCATCCTTTTTAGTAACAACAATATCCCATGAGTATACTGATCTAGCAGCACACATTAATTGCGAGATTACTGAATCAGTAGTATAAACTTTAGCTGATTTTTTTTCATTTAAAGCTTGAATAACTGGATCATCAGAGGCAGTTGGATTATAGACAGCTCTGTCAATAACTTTTAGTGGACCAGTGGTTCTTTCAATCTTTTTGTTGTAACCATTTAAAGCACCATACGAGCTTAATTCTTCAGAAGCTGAGACTTCAAAATTCAATTTGGTTAACTTGTTTAATTCAATATCAGAAACAATCGACCATGATTCTTGAACTTTGATTGATGATTCTCTAACTCTTTCTTCTTTATCTTTCCAGTTATTACGTCTATAGTTAGCTTGATTAAATGGTTTCTTACTGGTTGAAGTTTGATTAGTTCTTGTCGCATTGTTATTGTTGAATTTGTTACCACCTTCATTGTTTGTTCTCTTACCCTTTAAAACAACAACGTTTCTTTGTGATTGATTGGTCTTTGAGTTGTCAACGACTTCAAAAGTTTCACCAGCATCAGCTTCTTCAGCAGCAAAATGAGATGCTGAAGATGCACCATAAGCACTGAAGAAGTTTCTTTGATTCTTTTTACCTTTATTGTACTGATCTTGTTTGTTAGCTTCAGTAGCAGCCCAGTCAGCAGCTTTACCTAATTTATCACCTTTGGAAAATAGAGCATATGGTACATCATTAAAACGAAAGGCTTCTGGAATCTCAGTAGGAGGACCCCAGATACTGGACACAGGAATAGAGTTTAAATTAAAAGGAACTTGAGGCATTGCTTTTTTGTTATTGATTGTTGTAATACAAGCTTCTGTAGCTGCTTAAAGCTTGATCGATCATTTATTAAAAATTTTCCAAAAACTTCAGTTTTCGGCAAAATAAAGTAAAATGCTCTACCAATGTACTTTATTTAACCGATCACTATCAGTAGCCCTTCTTTGTAGTTTAATTGAATATGTATTTTACACATGAAATATTGAATATGTTATATGATAGAGTAACTTCAGTGGTAAAGGTTCTTGGAAGATATTTAACTATAGTTCTTGCACTAGTAATTATGATGCTCGTTTAATATAAATCACGTGACCGGATATCAAAGTTGACATTACTAGTTATCCAAAAAACCAGTGGCAAAAGATTGATCTTTATAACATACAAGACTGTTTATTAACAAACAATAAAACCTTATACAATATACTCACAATGAACGGGATTTCTGTTGATATCAATCACTTGAAGAAAGGTGAAGTCAAGTATGTATCTATTCAACCTCTTCACTACCAATTGCTCAATTTATCAAGAGACAGTTTATACTAACAATTAATTCTATTTACAATAGTTTGGGTACTTCAATGTATGTTCAACTATTGATACATTCGCTAACATCTCATTATTCTTTCAAAGAGAATTAAATTACTAACATTCAAATTTTATACAGCATGGCAGTCAAATGGAAAGATGGTGTTATATTAGGTGCTGATTCGTATGTTTCTCAACTCTTGATGTCAACATATTGTAAGAGACATATTAAATACTAACTAAATAATAATATAGTCGTACAACGACAGGCTCATACATTGCTAATCGGTAAGTAATAACTCATTTTAATATCTGAATCCTTTATTGAAAAGAAGAATTTTTGTTACTAACTACTGCTTTCTTTGCTTGCTAGTGTTACTGATAAATTAACCCAAGTTCACGATAAAATCTGGTGCTGTAGATCAGGTTCTGCTGCTGATACTCAAACAATTGCTGATTATGTTAAATATATTTTAGAAGCATATGAAGCAGAACATGGGAAGCCACCTACTGTGAAAATGGCATCTTCTAGTTTCCAAGAATTAGCTTATAAAAATAAACAACAACTTCATGCAGGTGTAATTGTTGCTGGCTACGACGAGAAGACTAAAGGTGAAGTATATAGTGTACCCCTTGGTGGATCTGTTCATAAACAACCTTTTGCTATTGCTGGATCTGGCTCTGCATACATATATGGTTGGTGTGAAAAGAACTTCAAAGAAGATATGACAAAGGAAGAAGTTATTGAGTTCGTCAAAGTTGCTCTTTCACAAGCTATAAAATGGGATGGCTCCTCTGGTGGTGTTATTAGACAAGTTATACTAACCAAAGAAGGTATGGAACGTCTAGTGTTTTATCCAGATGAATACGAAGGTTGTTAAATATATCAAATTATAACTCACGACTTTTTTTAGAGAGAGTAATTCTGCATTAATGTCAATTTCAATTCCCTTGTAATTAATTTTGGTTAATATAATAAATCTCATAATAACTGTTTTTTTAAATCATGAAATTTGAGGTATATACTTTTGATGTAGTTAAATAGATCTGCTCATTTGTATTAACAATTTTTTGTAATTAATAATAGAAGCAGCAACAGTCGTAATAGTAGTACTAGTAAGTAGTAACTAAGTAGACATTTACATCGCCAAAAACTCTCTCCGAGCCCAAATTTTGTAATTACTGGTAAACGCGTTTAAGACCTTTTGGAAATCTCTCAACATCTGTCACAAATGTCACTTCTACAAGAAACACTGTCAAAGGTACTACCATACGGGAAGGAGTTTGATATATTCAACTTTCAATCAACACCAAGGGATACACATCCATTGATTACACAGTCTTCAAAAAGAAAGCACTTCAAAACATTGAAAATTGAACATTTCATTACTGTAGCTCATCAAAATCTAATATTCTTTGGTATTGAAATCTTTGTCTATATCACAATTGATTATGAAAAGGATACTACTGAAAGACTGTTGTTTGTATCCAAAGCTGACACAAATGGATTCAACATTTCTAAAGCAAAAATAGGTGTCATTACTGAAACTATATTATCATATCTCTTAAAGATCCCAATTGAGCACTATTTCAAAAAGATAATTCCAAAATCTGCTGCTCAGCTGAAAAGTGGTCCTAATACTATCACTAAAAATACAGATACAAAAGCTGCATTGAAGATACTTATTGGTCGATCAAGAGGAGAATTGCAAGATCCAGTTAAGATTGAACCTTATTCAATTACTGATTACCCAAAACAGGTTATCAATAAAATTTCATTATTTACAAGAGCAGAACCACAATATCTTTTCCCTAGTTCTTCAAAAAACTCGAATAAACATATTTTGACAGGTGATGGCCTTTTGAAATGGTGGTTAAAAGCGTTGGATCACATTCTAATCAAATGCTTCGACGAAAAGTCTTCCAAAGCGTACCTACAAATTCCTGCTGAAGATTCTAAACAGATACAGCGTTATTTAAGCAATACTAAGAGTCCACAGTGGTCAATTGGTGATATATTTAACTCTAAAGCAGCAGATGCAGCCATTTACAAAATACCAGTATTCCCAGATGATCCAAAGGCAAGATTTTTAGAGCATTTGATAGTTGAAAACAGAGTTAAAGAAACCTCGATTGAAAGATTCTGGATTGAATTACAAGCTAGACAAGAGTTTAGGCTTGGAGCAACTGTTTCAGTTATTGGCATTGAAGGTAAGTTAAAAGACCTTGTCAAGAATGTTAATAATTCTGAGCAATTTGATTCTGATTTAATTGTATTGAGTCGTAAACATTTCAAGAAACTGAAAAATTACATCATAAGTGAAGAGTACTCAGAAGAAGAAGGTGCATTAGAAGCTTATAAAAATGTAACTGACTATTTAACGACAACTCTGGATAGAGAGTTTTTATCCATCATAGGTTCATCAATTCCTACGAATAAGATCTCACCTTCTAATGGAGAGAATACTATCAATGTTCTGGAAGTGAAGAAGAGACCTAGCAATGACTTAACAAGTATGATAAGAAAAAAGACAAAAAAATAAAATTATGTAACGCATTTCTGCTTTCTTGTGTATAGAAATGATTGTGTGTATTTGAATGGCAATTAATTGATTGTATCGGGTGGACTTAGATAGTGTTATATAGAAATAATCACTTATATTCATATTTTTCTTCACTTTCATAATTAGCTATTCTGTATCATACTATTTAAACTACTCTATACCAGTTAAAATTTCTTATATTATTTTTAAATGATTTGTTAGGAAAGATAGGCAGATCTTTGTAAATTTTATATATAGACTATAACCAATTTCTTAATTTCGCTTCATCGTGCATACATTATTTTAGTTTGAAGGACAATTTATCTCTTATGATATTAGATTATCATATTTTCATTCCATCTTCCATCTCATATCTTATATGATATACATTGACCCCATAAATATGAATATACCACAGATGTTATATATCAATACTATACTCAACAGGAACTTATTCAAATCATCTAGATATAAAAAGTGCAGTCGTTACCCATCTCCTTTTTTTCTTTTTTTTTATGTAATCTATTATGTAATAACATATTCCTCTTGTTTACTCTCTGAAAAAGTCAACGATCCCGTATTTGTATAACTTAACAAGCAACAATAATAGTGAAATCTCTCCTAAAGACATACCCCCAAAATCATTGAAGAAATGGCATCTCTTGAAGATCTGATTCCTACTGTTAACAAACTACAGGATGTTACCTATGACGCCGGTATTGATTCGCTAGATCTACCAATTTTATCCATTATTGGTTCACAATCTTCAGGTAAATCATCAATATTAGAAACCATTGTAGGTAAGGATTTTCTACCAAGAGGTACTGGTATCGTTACCAGAAGACCTTTAGTTTTACAATTGATAAACATCAGTGAAGATTCACCAATGATCAATAATTATAGCCCACCTGAAAGCACATCTACACCAACTAGGAGTACAACTCCAGAGCAACCACAAGAGTTCACTTTAGAAGATCATTTAAGACAACAACAAGGTTATAAACCAGAAGTCTTAAATCAATGGGGTGAGTTTCTACATTTACCTGGGCGTAGATTTTATGATTTTTTAGATATTAGAAAAGAAATCGAATTAGAAACTTCAAGAATTGCTGGTAAAAATAAAGGTATTAGTAGAATTCCTATCAACTTAAAGATTTATTCTCCTAAAGTTCTTAATTTAACCCTTGTTGATCTACCAGGTATTACCAAAGTTCCAATAGGGGATCAACCAACTGATATTGAAAAGCAAATTAGAAACTTAATTTTAGAATATATTGCAAAACCAAATTGTATCATATTAGCCGTTTCCTCAGCTAATGTTGATTTAGTAAACTCAGAATCACTAAAACTAGCCAGACAAGTTGATCCACAAGGTAAGAGAACCATTGGTGTTTTATCTAAACTGGATTTGATGGATCAAGGTACAAATGCGCTTGATATTTTATCTGGTAAAGTTTATCCATTGAAATTGGGGTTCGTAGGGGTTGTCAATAGATCTCAACAAGATATATCATTGAACAGATCTGTTGAAGAAGGATTAGCATCTGAAGAAGACTTTTTTGTTTCTCATCCAGTATATAGAACTATCTCAACTAGATGCGGTACCAAATATTTAGCCAAACTATTGAACCAAACATTGATGGCTCATATTAGAGAGAAATTGCCAGATATCAAAGCCAAACTAAACACTTTAATGGGTCAAACTGAACAAGAACTAGCTTCATATGGTGAATCCACCATAACAAACAGAGAAGATAGAAGTACATTAATCCTTAAGTTGATGACCAAATTTGCTACCAATTTTGTTAACTCTATCGAAGGTACATCAATGGACATAAGTACAAAGGAGTTATGTGGTGGTGCTAGAATCTATTATATTTATAACGATGTCCTAGGAATGTCATTAGGGTCCATCAATCCTACCTCAAACTTAGAAACTGATGATATAAGAACTGCTATTAGAAACTCAACTGGTCCAAGGCCATCGTTATTTGTTCCAGAATTAGCGTTTGATCTATTAGTCAAACCTCAGATCAAATTGTTAGAAGGCCCATCACATCGTTGTGTTGAGTTAGTCTACGAAGAACTGATGAAAATATGTCATAATTGTGGCTCTCCAGAATTATCGAGATACCCTAAATTACAGCAAAGATTAATTGAAGTTGTTAGTGAACTGTTACGTGAAAGATTAGGTCCAACTATATCATATGTTGAAAGTCTCATCGAAATACATAGATCGTATATAAATACTAATCATCCAAGCTTTGTCGGTGCTGCTGCTGCTATGCAAAGTGTTGTTGCTGATAGACAGAAGGCAAAGGAATTACAACAAAGACAGAAAGCAGCTTCAAAGAAAGTAATAAAGAAGGCTGAATTGGAAATTAATGGAGATGTGAAATCTAAGATTACAACTACAGTTGCTACAAATGGTGGTGGTGCTGATGACAGTTTTGAATCTTCAGGATCTATTGATTCAGTCGATGATTCACAAACAGTTCAAACCAGATTACAAACACAGAATACTAATGATTCAAAAGATTCATTTTTAAACTTCTTTTTTGGTAAGGAACAAAACAGATCAAATGGACAAGTACAAAATATTAACTCTAGAGGTCTGAATAGTACAGGTGCTTCCTCATTACCAAAGTCATTTGAACAATTGACAGTAAATAACATCAATGGAAACTTGCACAATAACAACATAATCAATGAAATGTCCCTAGATAATGGCCTATTGAATGACAATGACAAACCCGTTTTAACTGAGCGTGAAGAATTAGAGTGCGAATTAATCAAGAGATTGATTCAATCCTACTTTAGTATTGTCAGAGAAATGATTCAAGATCAAGTTCCAAAGGCGATTATGTGTTTATTAGTAAATTATTCGAAGGAAACAGTTCAAAACCGTTTAGTTACAAAATTATATAAGGAATCATTATTTGATCAATTGCTTATGGAAGATGAAGGTCTGGCACAAGAAAGAGACAAATGTTTCAAGTTGTTAGAAACATATAAGGAAGCATCTAAAATTATCAGTGAAGTCTTATAGGAACTTTTGATCTGATACTTGATCTATTCATTGTACCTCAGAAGAGATTAATATGTTTATAGTATAAATAATGAAAAGAAACCATATCATTAGAATATTTACATACGTAACTAAAAGAAGCACTTACCTGTCATATTACATTCCGACTTATACCACAACCGGAACTCTGAAAA
The DNA here is from genome assembly GCA_030574595.1 of Ruyongia chambardii. Classification (NCBI taxonomy): domain Eukaryota; kingdom Fungi; phylum Ascomycota; class Saccharomycetes; order Phaffomycetales; family Wickerhamomycetaceae; genus Ruyongia; species Ruyongia chambardii. The sequence goes on from JAJMFI010000003.1 coordinate 77,857, forward strand.
TAAAATTTAAAACCGTAGTCGTGTTCATTTGTATAAAGCCCAAACGTTGAACAATAATTCATAAAGTTGTTATTTCGTATTTGATCTATTAGCCTAAAACATCTTGATAAGCATAGTTTCCTTCTGTCTCTTCGGAATTTGAATTCAATCTTAATAAGTATTTAATATTCAGGAAACAGATATTTTCAACATGCAGTTCCAAACTTTGTTGCTATGTCTTTTGGCTACTATAGTCAGTTGTTCATTTGTTCCTGAACAGACATGGGAAAACGTTGAATATGATAGATCCGTTGGTCTACAGAAATCATATGCTAGAGAGAGGGTTCAAATATTGGTAAAGAATCTTGATGATAAACCAAATGATATCTATTATTTTGCATTGACTGAAGAATATTATGAAAATCTATCAGTTTATACATTTTATCAAGATAAGAATGTTTTAAATACTTTAGCTGAAGAGGATATAACTACCACTGTAGGAAATGAAACAGTTCATTACATTAAATTAAAGCTAAGAACTCCAATTGAACCAAAGGAAACTCTCCTCTTGGTTGGTAACTTTGTTGTTTTACATTCCATTAAACCTTACCCATCAAAGATCGATTTAACTGATGATCAAACTGTTTTATTCAGTTCATTGAAATCACCATTTAGTGCATATAACACTTTGACCGGTACATTAGATTTTACTGGTGCCACTGACTTTAGTGAATTTAAATTAGACCAAGCCCTGGAAGAAAATAATGGTAAAGTAATTGCACCAGTAACCGATAGTGAAAGATTTGGGTATATGTTTGAAGAAACTGAACCATTCACTGTTGATGAACTTAAAGTACAATATACTCATAATTTCCCAATGGGTAAGGCTTCTAAATTGGAAAGGGAAGTTTGGGTCTCACATTGGGGTAATACATTAGAAAATCAAGATTATTATGAATTAATTAATGAATCTGCTGAATTAAAAAATGGATTCTCAAGAGCCACATGGATGAGTAAGAAACTAGCCATGAAACCAACATCTGCATTATCTGCATTGGAGTTTCAATTGGGAACTGATGCTAGAGATGTTTATTTCACAGATTTAGTTGGTAATGTTTCAACTTCAACTAAATATCTAGAAAGATTATTCTTTAGACCAAGATATCCAATTTTTGGAGGTTGGAAATATAATTTTACTATTGGTTGGACCAATACATTGACTGAACATTTACATTCTACTAAACCGGGTGAATATTTGCTGTCATTCCCATTAGTTAAAGGTCCAATTGACATTTCTTATGATGTTTTAGAAGTTAGTATTTATTTACCAGAAGGTGCTGAAATTTTAGATATTCAATGTCCCTTACCATATGAATTAGAGATTGACTCATTTGAAAAGTCATACTTTGATTTTGGTAATGGTCATACAAAGAAGACCCTTGTTTTTACAAATGTTATTGATGATTTAAGTAATGTTGATATTTTTGTTAGATATAATTACAGCTCATGGAATTTTTGGAAGAAACCATTTGATGTATCAAAGTTTATTTTCATTGCATTAATTGGTTATTTAGCCTTAACAAAAGTTAATATCAGTATTAAGGCTGCCAAGAAATTAGAGGAAGCTACATCTACTGATATTTAAGTGATTAATATTGATAATTTAAAAGACAACTACTTCTTCTATCATTCTATTCTATTTGTTCATAAGTAATCCCTAAAATATATAATAAAAAAAAATTATTAAATAGGTGTTGTAGTTTAACAGTAAAGTAAATTAATATATACATAAGAGTTGATTCGTTAAAGTCATAATAAGCAGTTGCACTATCAAAAGTTCAAGCCAGGTATACAAGTTATTGGTAAAGATTACCAAACGTTTTCACCTTCACCTTTCATTCTTGGTACTCTTTTTGGTTCCCAATCCTCTTGACCCAACCCCTGTAATCTATAATATTCTTCTTTGATATCAATAGATCTCTTGTTTGTATTCATACTAAGAGCTTCTTCTTCATCTAATTCTTTAACTTTTTGATCTCGTTGTTCATATCTAATAGCAGTAAAGCTTGATAACCAGTAGGAAGCAATTCCCATAAACACCAAGAAGGGTCCACCGAAAAGAATAAAGTTATGTTTCCTTAAATTCTTCTGGTACCATCCCATCCAAGTCTTTTCATAAAGCTCCTGTTGTTTTGCCGATCTAAATACCTTTGAACCAAAGCCTGCACCTGCCATTGTAATTAACTAATTATGATCTGATGATTGACTTTTTGATACTAATAGGTAATGTGAGTTCAAATTTATAGTAGTTAATTTTTTCTCAGCCAAGGGCCTGATATGTAATTCAATATTTAAAAGAACAATCGATCCAGCACCACCTTGTATTGGAGTATCATATATTTATAAATATATATATATAGATATATTTTTCTAATACCAATATTACTCAATCTATTACCATCAGTATATATTTTTATAAGACACATTCAAGTAAGGTTTACATAATATACTGTCTTTGATTCCGGGTAACCACATAATGACCTTTACTAAATCTGATTTTCTAATCTGTGTTTTTTTTTTTTTTTTTTTTTTTTCTTTTTGCTCTTGATAAGTGTTCTAGCAAAAGTTAGTTTCTGATAAAACATCTGCTAAACATCTAATAAATACAGCTACTGCATTAGTTACTAGCCTACTGATATGGCTACTGTTGCTACTGCAAATGATCCACTATTGGGATCTTCAGATGATCCTCAGAAACACCCTCAACAAAGTACACATTTCTCATTATTCAAATCACTATTCAATCCACGTTTATTGTCTTTCATTATGGCCGTGTTAATGCTAAGTATGTAAATATCTTTAATTATCAAATTTTAATCCAGTTGCAAAAGTATTGATGTGATAAATATGGTAGTAATGGCTATATTATTCGAAAATATAATGGAATTCTCAAACGCAAACTGTATTCATATGGTGTCTCCAATTTCATTGGAATTGATTACATTATGTTTGTGTCTTATTTTCAGGGTTCAATCTCTTGGTGGCTGATATTTTGATATCTTCATATTCTCCAAGAAATTGATAAACACATTTAACTATCTGCCTAATGTTTCAACTTTTTTAAAAAAAAACTATTACTAACAAATAATAACATATCCTTATATATAGTTGGAATATTTTACTGCACATTTGCCTCATTAATCTTGACATCAAAACCAATAAAGAGAAATATCATATTTATGGTTACTGATGGTATGGGACCTGCAAGTTTATCTTTAACAAGAAGTTTTAGGCAATATCGTGATAAATTACCAATAGATGATATCCTAGAATTGGATAAACATCTTATCGGTTCTTCAAGAACGAGATCCTATAGTTCTTTGATCACTGATTCAGCTGCTGGTGCTACTGCCTTCTCTTGCGCTATCAAAAGTTATAACTCTGCCATTGGTGTTAATCATAAAGAAAAACCTTGTGGTACCATCTTAGAGGCTCTACATTTAGAAGGCTATATGACAGGTCTTGTAGTAACTACAAGAATTACTGATGCTACACCTGCTGCCTTTTCCGCTCATACTTCGCTAAGAAATTATGAAGATTTAATCGCTCAGCATCAAATTGGTCTCTATCCATTAGGTAGAGCCGTTGATTTAATCATTGGTGGTGGTAGAACTCATTTTTATCCAGCTACTCAGACACAATATGGTAATGGTGGATCAAGAGCTGATGATACAAGCTTAATAGACATTGCAATTGAATCTGGATGGAATTATGTTGGTAATAGATCAGAATTTGATAATTTAAAATTAGGTAATAACGTTGAGTTCCCATTGTTAGCTCTATTGGCAGATAACGATATTCCTTTTGATATTGACAGAGATAATTCAATTTATCCATCAATTGAGGAAGAAGCTAAAACTGCTCTAACTGCTTTAAGTAAGGCTACTAAAGATTCGGATAAAGGTTTCTTTTTAATGATTGAAGGTTCAAGAATAGATCACGCTGGTCATAATAACGATGCTGCTGCTCAAGTGCGTGAAGTTTTGGCATATGATAAGGCTTTTAAAGCTGTCTTGGATTTCGCTGATAGTACTGATGTTGAAACTATTATCATTAGTACATCTGATCATGAAACTGGTGGATTGGCCACTGCTAAACAAATCTCACCTAATTATCCTGATTACATTTGGTACCCAAAGGCTTTATTAGATGCCAAACATTCTGGTCAATTCTTAAGTGCTAAGATTGCTCAATACAAAGGAGATGATTTAGAAAAGTTTATAATTGAAGTTTTAGAGAACGATTTGGGTGTTGTTGATCATACTCCAGAAGAAGTAGCATCATTATTAGCTGTTCCAACTAATACACATTATATCCTTAATGAAATATTGTCAAAGAGATCACAAACCGGCTGGTCAACTCATGGACACAGTGCAGTTGATGTTAATATATATGCATACTCAAATAAAGAGCACATGATGAATAAACTTTATAGAGAATTAGGTGGTAATCATGAAAATACTGAAATTGGTAAATTCATGGCTCAATTTTTACAGTTTGATTTAGATGCTGTCACTGAACTAGTTAAAGATACTCAACATATTCCAACTGTCGTTAAGGACATTAATGCTGATGAATTATCAGAAATTGATAGATATCATTTAGGCTTACAGAACCATGTTCCAAGTCGTTAAAATTAAATAAACTATAATCAATTATAATGTTGGTTAATGTTAATTATATACATATATATATATGTGTGTATATATATCGTCCCTTATTTATTAGCTTCTCATCCAATATTCATTCCTCAAAACTGTTTTAATCAGATCAATTAAAGTTGTCTTAATCAATTTTTTGAAATAAAATAATAAACATTAATTAGTATTCAGTCACTGTAATTTTATTCAAATTTATTCACCATATATCATTTATGAAGAGTATGTCAAACATGATTTATATAGAAAATAAAATAAAAGTCATTGAATACAAATATTTCACTATATTCTATCATTGTCAAAGTTAACCCGTATTATTTAACTGGATGGGAGAAGTAGTATGTTCCAATACTCGCTCAAAACAAATCACAAGAATTAACTTCTGATTAACGTTGGTGTACCTCCAAGTAAGATCTTTTCAAAGCAATATATTTATGATGAATTGCTTTGCTGTTGATGGATAATGAATTACTGAGCATCATGATAACTTCACAAACGTATAATTTCTCTTATTCCTCATCAGTTGCCTGTATCTCTTCCTGTTGATTCTTATTTTCGGTCGAATCATCTTCATCATCATCATCATTGTCGGTTGCTGCTGCTGCATTGGCCTTATCCAAATCTTCGTATTCTTTTATTAGTTTTTGTTTCTCCTCTTCATCCACTGCTTTTGCTTTTTCTTCTTCTTCCTTCTCCATCTTGATCTGATCTGACATAACAGCTTCTTGATCTTTCACTCTTTGTAATTCAGCATATAAATCATTCACATAATCAGGAATTTTGTAATTCATGATGTGAAAATACTTAGAAACGCAACTTCCTTCATCTGAGTTCCAAGTGAAATCATTTATTGGATTGCAAATACAACTGCTCTTCTTTCTAGCCAACTTATCAAAGGGACATGATTCTACTCCATCTCTTGGACTATAATAACCCATATGATTCAAAAACTGAATTTGTGATTTATCTAATAGAACAGACGCTGCAATTGAATGAATGGCCATTTCATCATAATTATCATAATAAAGACTGTTCTTCCCAATCAAAAATTGTGAGATGTTCCGATACTCCTCTGATCTAAAAAACTTAAAAGAACCAACTTCATACCCAATACCAAATTGGCATTGATTATATGTTTCACCCTTATCATCTGATATGAAATCAATCAAATTATTTTTATTGACGGCACCTGGATTTGTTTCTATATATTCCAATACTTCAGGCCATAATTTCTTAAATTGAATATTAGCTCTTTTATAGGCAAAGCCAAATCCAACTTCTTTGTTATAATCCCTCATGAACCTAAATATATCGAAAGAAATATCACAATTTATTCTGGCACCAGCTTCTACTCTCATGAAGTAGTCATATCCGTTGAAAAATTCAAATTGAAACATTTCAGAGGACCAAAGTCTTGACATATGTTTCATCCTTTGGGTTACTTCCCTCGACTTTCCCCATACTTTGGCATATGTTTTTGATTTTGGAATTTTCTTCTTATCAATATTAGGAGGATATTTTAGTAAAGCTCTTGGAACTTGCTCGAAAATAATATTAGACTGTGTCATTGCTGAAACGCTTTCTTTGAAATTTTTCGATTGTCTTGCATCTGAAACAATAAGAATGTCATATTTGAATTTCCTGATAAATCTCATTTCTAGTGATCTAACTGTACGTATTGTATCTAATAAATCAGAATTTCTAGCCTGAATGATGATAATGGCTTTCGGCTGTGAGGGTACAGATGGAGAAGTCTGAGTAACTTTTACGTCTACATCAGATGTAGCTGTACTTTCGAATAAATTTGGGCTTGAAGTTTGAGTATCTGTTGTTCCAACAGTGAGAGGTGAAGAAATTTGTGATAAATAGTTATTGTTATGAATATCGGAGGATACATGTTCAGACAGCTTTAACTTATTCATATTTTCTGAATCCAGTATATTCCAATAGTCTATCTGTTGAGTTAAAGAATTTACCTTCTGTGTAATCGCCTGAACTGAATCATAATTTACCTCTGCATCTCCAAACGTCAGTGTTATAACTGTTATTAGCGTAAGGCCTGTTAGGAAAAGCACTTTGATTGATCTTCGTGGAAGCCTATGAATGTCCAGTTTAATCCTTTCCAAAGACCGTATTATATAGGATAGCATCTTTAGACTCAATCAAAATAGAGAATGATGTATGTACAGGTATAAACAGTAAGCTAAATTGTCTAATGAAGCAATAGTTATCAGCAATTTATAAATAGAATTATAATTACTATTTGTTGCGATTTCTAAGGCTTAACATGTATCTATCGGGTCACCTAATTCTGCCATCTCTCTTTCTACACCATAACAAACAGTAGTGGTAGTATTACTAGTATTATACTAGTAATACTATTACTGCTACTACTATTACTGCTACTATTACTGTTCTTCTACTATTCTTATACTATTATCTGTTAAGTGTACATTTACCAGCAATATACATTAAGGTATTCACTTGTCATCAACAGGATGACTAAATATTTATTGTTGTTCTAGACCATGGCTATGTTTTAAAATGCCAACTGTGATGGAATTACTTCTGTATCTTCGATCAGTATCTGTATCTTCTAAATGTTCATTCATTGGGTAGAATCTACTATCTTTGTTGTAATGGTTGATGAAACTTCCACTTTTACTATTATTATTGAATACATGAGCATTTGTATTAGATACTGGTGTAGATGGTGCATTTTTGGACAATGGTGATGACATACGATGTAAATCTAATGAATCACCTCTGACATATGTATGTGACTCTTCTGGAATTGTTGAAAATCTTGTTTCACTTCTATCATTAAATCCTCCTATTGTATGTGTCCTCTTTCTAGATCTATTCGGCTTTAATACCAAAGTTAGTTCTCCGTCACTAGAATCACTATCTGAAGAATCATTATCGTTGGTTGAAGCCAGCTCAACCATTTCATCATTAAAGGTATAGTTACCATTAGAATCAGCTTTTGAAACACCTGAAGGCGGTGAATAAATCTCACTTCCTGTATCATTATCATTATCATTATCATTGTCATAATCCGAATCAGATGCTGAGTTTGAATTTGAATCTGAATCTGAGTTTTCGAAAAAACTATACTTTGGAGCATCACCACGGCGTACAATTGGTTGTGGTTCAAAGTTTGTTGTTGGAGCTTTCGTTATTTTGCTTATTTCATTGGAATGAGCTTTAGGTTCTTGTTCAGTAACTGAAGTAGCAGTCTTACTTCTTTGCAGATCTCGAATCAAAGCCTTTGGTAAAGAAAATTGTGGCAATTCAACATCGCTTATAGCATCATCATACTCATTGGAGAAAATAATGTTATCAATTGGAAGTTCTTCATCATATGAATAGACTGGAGCATTATCACCAGTATGATCTAAATAATTTGGTCTCTGTAATCCATCGTCACCATCATCATGTGATTGCAGATAATCATTCTCATTATCGGAGTCAGAATTATCTTCAGACTCGCTATTGAGAGCGAAAACTGGAACCTTACTTGCATAATTTGGCGCAATATTATCTTTATCATTATTAAAATCACCATTATTGCCATTATTCTTGGAGAAACTGAATTGATATTGATTTGAATTTGCATTATCAACTTTTTTCAAGTTATCATTAAGTTGGAAATTATTTAGTCTGTCCCTGATTTCACGTGTTTTTGATTCTCTGGAGGCAAACTTAGACGTAGTTGATGGTCGACGTCTTGCATATGATGCAACACTTGAATATCCAGGAGCATAGTTATCCAAATAAACACTATCCAAAGAAGCGAAGCTAGCATTTACAGGTAACGAAACCATTCGAGTAGATGATTGCTGTTGTGCGGAAGAAGCATTAAGGATTTCAGGAATGCTTGACGTTTGATTTGATGTAGAATTTGAATCTGAATCTGAAGAATCATAAGTTGTCGATGAATTTGATAGTTCGCTTGCAGCAGCATTTGTAGATCCAACAGAGACAACACTTTCTCTTCGTCTGCCATCATCATGATTCATCAAACCATGTAATGTATTGAAAGCAGATCTTCTTTCTAGAAATAAATCACCTTGTGCATTAGCATAAGTCTCAGTTGATTTAGCACGATGATGTCCATTTGAATAATCATCTAAGGATCTTTCGTCTCTACTCTTTACCCGAGGTCTATCAGAAAGTGAGATTGCACTAGTGGTTGGATGTAATGGGTGGATTGATTCAGATTGAGATCTTGATTTTGACATGTGATCCTTAGATGAGCTTGCTGATTGATGGTTGTCCTTTTGTGCAGTGCTTGAACCCTTTTTCGAATTGAACCACGTCAGTTCTAAAGCTTTTGCAATGCTTTTCTTTAGTCTGTTTTTGATGCCAACAACTGCTACTTTGACTTCTTCATTTGATACAGAAATTTTAGTTTCACATGATTTTTGCTCTTGTGTGAAGTTTCTTGCATTTATGACTGATAGATTTCTCAAGACAATAGGATGTTGTTTTATTTCATGTATTGTTATTCGTGTATTTTGGTCTTTATCTAGCAATTTTGAGAGTAAGTTTTTGACTTGAAATTTATCTTCTTCATTCCAATCATAATTATGAGGGAAAACATCAGGAAATTCTAATTCATCATTGTTGATTGCCTTGAACAGTTCGAACTCATTATTTGCCCAAAAAGGTAATTTTCCAAATATCAAAGCATATAATGTAATACCAAGAGCCCAAATATCAATTTTATAGGTAATGTTCACATTAATTTCCGCCATGTGATCAAAATTGGAAAAGGGCTGACATAATTCAGGAGCAAGAAAAGCAGGAGTACCAGCAGTCTTGGCTAATTCTAGTTCATCATGTTTTGAGTTCAAAGAGGTCACATAGGAGACACCAAAATCAGATATTTTAACAGTATCATCCGCAGATAATAAGAGGTTCGCAGGTTTAATATCACGATGAATAATTCCTTGATAATGTAAGTATTCTAGACCAAGTACAACATCTCTAAATACTTGTATGGCCCGTGGTAAAGCAAGCCAAGGTTCACCAATTGATTTTTGCCATTTGACTTCACCTTTTTCTAGATATTCAAGTACAAGATAAATTTTTCTTGAGTTCAAATCATCTAGAACTTCGATTAACTGTACCACATTTGGATGATTACACTTCTTCATTATAGCAATTTCTCTTCTGATTTTTTCTTCTTCACTAGCATGATTGACTCTTAACGATTTTCCCTTTTTGGGACCATTTCTGTCAACGATTTTAATGGCTACTAGTTCATCCGTAACCATATTCTTTGCTAACTTAACCTTACCATGTTCACCTCTACCAATTTCCTTTAAGATTTCATAAGAGTTCAAAATTTTTCTTCTTGATACGGGATCATATTCTAAAGAAACATGTGAACTTTCTTTAACCTCTGAAGAAGAAAAAGATGATCTTCCATATACAGAATTTGATCTTGTTGGTTCCGATTTTCTTAAATGACTGGAAGATTTAAGGGACTTTGAATCATTTTGAGTTTTGGCTGTTAGCGATGGTATTCTTGATGTATCAATGGTCAAATGGTTTTTATCTTCACTTAAAGGAGATTTGATATAGATATGAGGTACAGTGCTATTAGAATTCATCGATCTCGATCTTGATGTTGGGCATGTATTAGACCTAGTTGGTGACAGAAACTTCTTTGAATTATTGAATAATTGTTGTTCATGATAGGGATGATTAATTTTAGATCTTTGCTGTCTTTCAACCAAAGATGCCAGAGATTCTGTCGAAGAGAATGGGGATTTAGCAAATTTGGATAACATATTTGTTGAAGTAGATGCAGTTCCAGTTGCAGAAACTGATACAGAAGTTGAATTTGTTGTCGGACAAGAATGGTTATCATTACGATTGTTGTGATTATGACTTGGTGAATCAAAGATATGACTTGTCTTTGTTAATAATTCAGAAATCCTAGAAAGAGATCTATCAGATGGACGACGACTCTTACTATCTGGTGTATTCAAAGCATTTAAAGTTGAGCACGTTGAATTATTTGAGGCATTTGGTGAAGTATGAGAGGATGCCTGATCACTAAGCATCGAAAAATGGTTAGCAGCCATGCTTCGGGATGTGGGTACAGCTATAGGGATAGGTACAGATGAAGATGAAGCTGAAGTTAAAGTAGAAGTTGAAATAGAAGACGAAGAGTCATCACATGTTGATATTATAGTTATGGGTATGCTACTCGTTTTTGAAGAATTTATGGATTGGGTTCTAGTTTCAGGGGAGGCATTCTCAGATTCGAGGCCTTTCCAAATAGGACTGTGATTTATTGGAAGAGGAGAACCCTCAATTGAGTTAGGCCTCGTTTCCATTAGTAATTATCAAGTTGTTTTTTTATATGAATATTCTAATATTGATAGTCAGTGTTTATTTTGAAGAATTGCAAGATGATGTTTACTATTCCAGTATGTGTCAGTCACTGTCACTACCTACTGAAAAAACTTATCAAAAAAAAAAAAAGAGCACCAACAAAACACAGAAAAATGAATAATATGGTTTTTGAACAGTATAGGAGTATAAATCTAGACAATGGGAGATGATGATTGTTTTGGATTCTTTAAAGAGTAAAATTCTTATGCAATTTAAGTCAGGAACAAAGCCAATTGGTAGAGTGGCAATAACTGATGCTAATCTATATGGCAATGTGTAAATAAAAAATTTAACCACCTTATCAGTCAAGAACCGTTTGGGACCAGAAAAGGAGTGCGTGAAGCGGTATATGTAATGGAATGGTTAAATTGTGTACCAAAGGAAGGAGATGATATTGGTATGAGATCTTTTTAAAATATATTGTTTATGTGGGCAAGTAAAACGGTTCTGACAGCAATTGAAGTTGTGATTGTTGAAGTTGTTTTCAAGTGTAAGTGCCAAAGACATCCACACACCAGTCATAATATTAGGAGTATTCAATATGCTAACCAGATGTGGCTATCTTCTGTTCCAAGGTTTTGGTTCCATGACTGAATGCTGGATTGACCCATATTTAGTATATGAATGTGTAGATATACCATATGGTCAGTCGATGTGAAAGCAACTACTCTATTAAATTATGCTGATCTATTTGCTTACTTGTTAGCGGTGCTACGAACTATAATTTAATTACTGAAAAAAAAAAAGCCAAGTTAGTATTAATTCAGAGCCATATTATTATTATTTATTGATAAAAACTAAGAGTTCATTTGAATATTAATATATTCACAGCACAATTAGCTGATTAACTATAATGACTAGTACTCTATTATTGACCTTAATTGTTGGTCTTTTTTTGGCAGGGGTATTTATTATTCTTCATCAACAATCATCTGCTATCAGCATTCCTGGTCTAGCCAAACAATCAAATAGACAGCCAACATTTATAATTGCAGGTCCTTCTAATGCTGGTAAGACTGCTCTATTTAATCTGTTAACAAACAATCATCTTCCCTCTACTGTAACTTCACAAGAACCAACTTTAACTCATAAATATCAATTACCAAGTGTAGGAGTTAAAAAAATTGATTTTAAATTGATTGAATTTCCAGGTCACCCAAAATTACATAACCTTTTATATGAAGAAATTAAATCAACTTCCAATTTAACTGGTATAGTATTCGTTATTGACTCAACTTCTGATCCTAAAAGGTTAAAGGAGTCAGCTCATTTTCTATATGATGTTTTAACAATGACTGAAAGAAGACCAAATGGTGTAGATATCCTAGTTGCTTGTAATAAATCTGAATTGTTTTCTGCTAGACAAGATGTTAAATTAAGAGAGTTGTTACAAGATGAAATTGATATATATAGAAAGATCAATTCAAATAGTATCTTGAAAGTTGATAATGATTTACAAAATGATGATGAATATAATGATTTAGGTCAATCTATCAATTCCAAATTCAATTTCCATACTTTGGAAGGTAATTTTGAAGTAATGAGTGGTAGTGTATTAAAGAGACAGATTGATAAATGGGAATGTTGGATTGATGAAAAAGCTGTTAATAATTAAAGATTTCGATAATTAAAAATTACGAATTTATTGATACAAAAGTATATTATGCTTTTAATATATGATTATATTAGAATACATTTATTAATATTAAATTAGTTATTAAATTTATTCTCATCTATACTAATGGTTTACCTTGTGGAACTGATGGGAAAAAGCCAGGTGCCGTTACTATTGTAGCAACTTCTTCTGATTCTTTCATTTGCTTTTGTAAAACTGTTTTCTTATATTTTGAATTTAATCTAATCTTATAAATGTCTTTATTTAATTCAAAAGTTCTAGCTGGTTTGTTTAATACCGTATCATGACTTGATATACTATTAGTTAGGTTTTTTATCTTTTTCTCTGGATCTTTTTCAGAACTAGTCTCATCTGTATCTTTACTATTATCTTCAGCTTTCTTTGTTGATTTAAACTTGCTTACAAGATTATCCCAATTAGCATATCTATTCTTTTCATCCCATTTTAGCTTCAAATGCTTGATCTCCTGTTCAATAGCTGCCTTTTTATTTTGGGCATCTAAATAATCTTGATCATAAATAGGTGTTGCAAACGATTTATCCTTAAGATGAGCATCGCATATATATAAAAAGTCACTCTATCAATGATAAGGTAAAATCAATATCAATTTGTTAATATTAATTAATTCATTAATACTCTGATCAAGTCAAATTATCAGTCAATACTTACTGTACCATCACTTGTTATCAATACTGAATCTGTAGGTTTATAACAGATGCTGCATGCTTTACAATTTGCTTGCGAGACTTTTCTCAAATGATACACATTCTTGAATGGAACAACACTAGCAGACATTATTTTCAAGTTGATTTATCGCCCAGTTATCAAATTTCAATCACAAATCATCAAATTGTTACTTGTATTCTGCAACTATCAGTAGTACAATCTACTATCTGCCCTAAATGTTTTTATCTAATTTTACTCCAAAATGAACACCCGCACACCTTAATATTTAAAAAGATCAAAAAAAAAAAAAAAAAAAAACTTTTGCAGTAAAAGCATATAGAAAAATTCTTCAACACTTCCTCTCTCAGATTTTCAAATCAATATAGTTGATTTGACAAATAATAAGTATGTTTTTATGATATTAATATCATTTGTTTGAATTTCTTTCTAGCACAAGTCTTGATAATTCTCTACAGGATAAAGCTTGAATAATAATATATTCAACCTAATGCATTGCGCTCATAATAATGTCACTTTACTAAATGATGAGAACATGTCCTCAGGACTGCTATAATAAACCCAGCTCTTCGAAATTTTTGTATATGAGAAGATTTTTTTGTCAAACGCTCTGATACTTTGTTATTACATTATATTGAATGCAATTCGGTTGAATTTAATTAATTGATATCCAAATTTAAAGAATTTTTAATCTTTTCTATGCCTCTTTGGTTCAAAAATACTAACATGATATACCTTTTCAGGTCGTTAATACAACATTAAATTTAATATCTTTGAAATATACAATATATCCAATTTTCATGAACTAGAGTCTAGAAAGTAGTAAACTAATATGTTACGCGTAAATTTATTTAATCTGTAAAAGTAAGAATTGGTAGCCATTCAATTATATATTTATTATTCTATGTGCAAGATCTATATTTGTTTGTATATGTGAATAAAGATTACTTTACTATTTTGTCTTACCACCGACAGCCTTAATGACAATAACATCACCATCAATGACTTGGTAATCTTTACCGTATTTCACTGGTTTGAACTTACTCACGTCTCCAACTTTCAATAAATCATCAAAATGTGAAACAGTGCAACTTATAAAGTTTTGTTGTAAATCTGTATGAATCATACCAGCAGCTTCTGGTGCTGTGCAACCTTTCTTTAAGCTCCATTCATGTGCTTCTAATGGTCCACATGTATAAAACGATATTAGGTTTAATAATTTTCTCATCTCAGTGACGATTTCATCAATGGTATCCGTTGGCTCTTCTTTTTCAATTTGTTCATGTTCATATTCTGCTGAAAACAACATCAATTTATCATATCCACTTGATATTTTATTTATATACTCTTGAACATCTTTTTGATATTTATTTTCCTTATTGAGGAAATCTTTCTTTGATACATTTAACAGATATAATGTTGGCTTTGCAGTTAACAATTTATTTTGATTAATAATTTGAACATCAAATTCGCTCCAGTCTTTATTGTTAATTAACTTTTGATTTTTACTTAAAACATCATTGATTTTATTCAATGAACTTAGTTCTAATTTGATTTGATCTCTATTTTGAGAGTTTCCCTTCATTTTCTTTTCTGTTCTCTCAATACAACCTTCTACTATTTCCAGGTCTTTTAAGAGAATTTCATCATTAATAATCTCTAAATCTCTGATTGGGTTAACACTATTTTCAACATGAATAATATCTTCATTATCAAATCCTCTTACGATATGGAAAATACCATCACACGCCTTGATATCACTTAAAAACTGATTACCAAGACCCTCACCTTTGCTAGCACCTCTTACCAAACCTGCAATATCAACTATTTTTAAATAACTTGGAATATTCTTTTTACTGCCAAACAAGTCTTGTAATTTCTTTAACTTATAATTAGCGAAGGAATAAAGGGCCTCCTCTGGTTTTATAGTGGCAAATGGATAGTTATTTGGATTACCTAGGTTTGACTTGGTAATAGCTTGGAAGAATGTTGATTTACCAACATTTGCTAAACCAACAATTCCAATTGATAAATTTGAACTTTGACGTCCTAATAATGAAGTTATGTCAGTCTTACTTAAACTGTTTGAATTACTTCTAGATTTTCCACTAGCTTCACTAACCTTAGCTCCCTTAGCTTTCTTAGCAAATGATATAGATATCGAGCTGAATCGCCTTTTGAACATTTTTTTTTTCAATAACTATGTGTACAATTCGATGTTCTTTTCAAGAATAAAAGTTTGTCGTGTTTTGTATTGCAGTAGATTTTTTTATTACAAACCACCAAATGGGCAGATGATGGAATATCTTACCAAACAATAAGCACTCTTATAACTTTTATTTTTCTTTTACTATTAGTATTTAAAGGATACTATATATTACATGGGCTACTAAGCTAGTTTTAAACTTCTTTATAGCTTTGCTAATATAAATATATATATAGTAGAAGGTAATATATATGTGTAAATGTCGGTTTAACAATTGTAAAACTAATATGATCACATATCAAATTGTTTAGCTTTCATTCACGGCATCATGCAATGAGTTATAATGTTCTCCTAATGTATAGGAATGTTTATAGTATACCAGTTTTAATTCAGGGTTGAGATTAAGGGCATCCTCATTAATTTTTAAAGTTGATCTACCACTCATCATAACAGATATACAACAATTATAAATTTTGGATAATGCTAAGATTTCTAAATCACTACCCCAAGTTGCAGTATTCTCAATGGCATCAGTATACTCATCTATATCCTTCATAGACATTGTAGTTTCGTCAAATAGATAAGGAATAAAAGTATCTTTCTCAGATCTAATGTAATTGGCAGATTTTGATCTTAACTCTTTAATAGTTGTATCGATATCACGTCTTATCTTCAATTGATCCTGAATTGAGGCGAAGAGGCAGTTACCATCAGGTTTTATGTCAAATTCAACAACTTTATTAACTTTACATAATGATTTTATGTTTTCATTCTCAATCTCTTTAAAATTTGGTTGTTTTGATGCTTCTAAAATAGCTTCCTTTCTTTGTTCTTCTATAGCTATTTGTCTTTTAGCCAACTTTTCCCTCTGTCTATTACGCTTTGGACCCTTCTTTTGTTGTTGTTCTTGTTTGAGTGGTTTGGAGGCTTCTCTTTCCTTTTCATCTAAGGCTAATTGTTCTAATAGTCTTTCAGGTGTAAGCTCATCGTCTTCATTGTCATCGTCATTATTATTACTATTGTTATTGTTATTATTATTATTATTATTATTATTGTTATTACTGATATCACCATCATGATCATTAGAACTTGATGATGGATCAGGTATTATGGTCTGGCCTGTTTGGACTATCCTTAATTCTTCATTATGTCTTTGTTTCAATTCATTTTCTAATTCAACGCATTGTTTTAATATATCTTTCTTTGTCGATTTGGTAGCTTGCTTCTTCAATCCAGTGATCTTACTTACCAATTCTCTTGACTCCTTTCTATGTCTAGCAATAACTTGATCTTCAGATTCACTCATCATCAAATTGTAAAGTTTTAAAATATAGATTAGTGTGCTGACCTATTAACAAGTAAATATAAGTAACCATCTTTTTATTTGACAGGTAAAAGAGTAAAGCTTAAATTTTTAAGAATTGGCATGAATTCTCTTTTGGGATATATCTTACGCAGTTTTGGCGAAACAATCAGTAGTGGGAAGTAGCTACTAAGTTAGTTAAAGTAATAATAATACGTTACTACTAGTGATAAAGAGAGTTGAATATATCAATGTGATGATATGTTTGAAATATCATTATTAATCACAACTATTTATGTATATATTTATTGAAATTATTCATCTAAGAAGAAAGGTCTGTAATCCATCAAATCTTTTGATAGAAGGTCCTTGCGCTTTCCAAAATAGGTAATTCCTAATATGGATATCTCACTAATCAGAAAATATTACCTACTTATATTACTAGTAGTGCTTTCCGACAAAGATTAATATGTAATGATTGTTTGATACTGTCCCTAAATCGAACCTACTAACTCATTATTAGTGGCTATAGCAACTAGTAATACATGGACTATTGCGACATCTTTTTGAAAACACCACTGAATATTTTTGATATTGAGAATCACGTTTTATATCTAACATATATACTAAGCTTCAAATATTATCCCATATTTACTAGTTATGACATTCTTTCCAGGGGATCTCCTTGATTTGGATCAATTTTTAAAACCACATAGCTATCCTAATCAATGCCAAGAAGCAACTTCACCTACAACAATACAGACATCACTGACACTTCCAATAGCTCAACCAACGATACCAGTTCGAAAGAAACCAAAGCAAAAGAGATCAAGAAATGGTTGTATGGAATGCAAGAGAAGAAAAGTTAGTTGTGATGAAAGCAAGCCTAGTTGCAATAAATGCTTAAAAAGAGGTTCATATTGTAAATATATCTTGAATTTAAAGTTTAAAGAAGACTTAGAAGCTAAAGGTGTTGCATTTGGAAGAGAAGGTGTTTGGTCGAAATCATCGTCGTCTACAACATCCTCAAAGAATTTAGAAACAAAATCATTAGACCTGACTCTATTAGCCAGTAATAAGTACTTTATCAAGCTTAAATCTGGTAATTTCAACGGCTTCTTTATAAACTTCACTAATACCGATCTTAACAGGTTGAATGATGGTAATATTGCAACTACTGATATAACGTATAATAAATATGAGATTGAGGAACAAAAATATAACTTGGTAAACAATATAAGTTGTTTCAGTCCTTATTTCAATGATATACCTGAGATATCATATTCAAGTTCATTGAATCATGCCTTCTCATATTATTGTGATCATGTTGCACCAATATTTAATCCAGTATCAAACCTTCAACATATCAATTCATTAAATTCTAGCAAAAGTATAGACTCAAATTCAGATTCAAATTTAATATTTAGTAATAGCTTAGATTTCCAAACTTTAATTCAATATTCACAATCTAAACCATACATATTTAACCTTATATTAGCAATTGGTTCAATTCATCTAATGAAAATATCTTCGTCAAATAAAACCTATTGGAAAAGAAATGCCAAAAATTTTAAATCATATTCATTACCATTTGTGAAAGAAAACGTTTCTAAGATAACTTCAAATTCAAACATAAGCTTATTTAATCATGGTAGTAACAATGATAATGATTATGATGACGATATAAACTTTCATGATGGTAATGATGAATTAATAATAGATACACTATTATCAACTTTTTTATTGTGCCTCTATGATTTAGCTAATAATTGTAATAATCATTGGTCAAAAGGTTTGAGATTGGTTAAACAAATACTATCAAGATATAATCCAATACCAAAGAATCAATTCGAAAATAATTGTTTAAAATTTATAATGGAATTCTTTGCAAGTCAAGAGGTAATGGGTAGAACTGCATGTAAGAGATTAAGAATATTCAATACTGAATACTGGGAAAACAATTCATCAATTTCATATCCACAAGGAAAAAAATCGTCTGCCTCAAGTTCTTTAATTAAGAATTGCAAGCACTCAGATTCAAATGCTACTTTAATTTCCTGGATGGGTTGTGATAAGAGGTTGATGGGTGTTATATCAGATATAACAGATTTGTCATATGAAAGAATCAATCAGAACGGCATATTTACTAATGAAACTTATTTGACATTGACAAATAGTATTGAAGATAAATTGAATGCCATAAAGATAGACAATAACATTGAAAAGGATTTCAATACAAATTTTGAAACTTTGATTAGCATCAGTACTGACATTGAAGTAATTAAAGATCAAATAAAGGTATTGGCACCTCAAATTACTGATTTAGAAAGATTTTGTTTCTTATTAGGATGTGAATGTAAAAGATTGGCAACACTTATATATCATAAATGTTCATTATTAAATCATATTCCAAATAATCTTTTAATAATGAATCTTGTTGATAAATTATCTAAATATTTAGATTTTATAATTGTTAAATGTGGATATCTATGGGGATTTTTATTATGGCCAACATTTATAATGTCAAGTGTGATTAATCCATTGAGTGATTCTACAGAGAAACTTAGATCTTTGAGTTTGAAACTATTAGATAAACTAGAATTAGAATCATTAGGGAATGTTAATATGACAAGGGATATAATTTTGAATATTTGGAAGAAGAGAGATATATTTAATGAAAGCGAGTACCTAAATAATATCAATAAATCTACTGATTTGAATATATTGGGGAAATCTAACGATTGGGAAATATTTGTATCAAATGAACAATACAATGTATCATTAGCCTAAGTTGTATTGATACTTATTAAAATTATGAATCACATTAAATAAGCAATGTACTAGTTGTATAGACATTTGGTTCCTAATCAGATGTAATGGCATACTTCTTCATTTTCCAAGAATATAAATTTCTTGCCATCTTCCATTATCGCGCCTTTATCTCTAATATTGTATCCATTAAAATTCTATACTATGTTCAAAAGCTTATACCCATCTGGGAAGATTTCAAGCGATCAAAAAAAATTTCGACCTCGGAGAGGATTGAACTCTCGATCTTGCGATTAACAGTCGCACGCCTTAACCAGCTTGGCCACGAAGTCAACCATGCACGAGAAAACATCTTGGAGCAATTAATGGAAATAAAACCGCGATGTCTCCGCGATGTCTTTAAAATTCCCCATCTGCTCATCAATTGTGGTATTCTATCTTATTATACAGAGGATTGGCTTCATTTAGAAGTAAGTTTCATTCCAATAGCTGTCTTTTTGATCAATATTTGTGGTTTTATTCCTATTTTCTTTTTTGGATCTAAAAAAAAAAAATTTCATATCATGTATATTGCTTAAGGTCCTAGTGGGATACTCAGTTAGTATTATACAAAATCATCAACTTTTACCCTCTATATAATGTTTTCAAATTAGCCATTTTTCACTCAATTTCTACTCAATTTCTATATTATTTCCTACAGAAAGGAAAAACTTATTCCAATTCCGGTTCAATTCCGACTTTCAAAAGATAAAATAAGACATTATTATCTAAAGATTAAAAGACTTAAGAAGGTGTTTTTAATAGAAATAAGAAAATATTTATTCCATAATTCTTATTCATCATATTTACTAAAGTATATTCCTTTATTACTTTAGTCTTTATTTTAGACTACTCGTTGTTTATTGAAAAAAAAAAAGAAGGATAACGTATTTTTAAAAGCATTTCCTTGGTGGCAGACCTATTTGGTAATTACTTATGCTACTCTTTTGGGCCTGTCAATCGTTATCATGATTATATTCCTATAATGTCTGATAAAGATTAAAGCGCATTATTATTCTCTGTTTTTTTCAATATTCTATATATTATAATCTAAATTGAAAAATGTATGCTTAGTATCAATTTTTCCTCTATATTAATTGATATGATATGTATATGTATGATAAATTATGAGCAGTATATGGTAAGTGTCATGTAGTCTTCTCTTGATGAAGCTAGTTTAACATCTCAATAATTATAATGAAATAATGACCATAAATTATGGAGGTATGTTGTAACTTTGTTGTTTATGAGTATTTCTTTTAATTGGTGATATTCAATATTATAGATTATTAGTGATGCAAACTGGTAATTGGTTATAATAATCTAGTACCTATTGACATATATGGCAGGTCTGAATTGATTTTACTAGAAATCATACTCGATTACACTAATTGGTACTTTTTTAATCCTCCACCAACAAATACAGTAAGAGATCATCATTAAACCGATATAGACCAATAAGAGGTTCAAGCTTGTATATTTCACCAAATAAGCAAGACCTAATGGCATCATGGCAGATCCAATACCTCCAATTGAAATAGCAATCCCCATAGCTGCAACATGTTGACTACTAGGTAACATTTTAAGTAAGGCAATATTAGCAGTTGGAAATAATGGGCCAGTAAATAAACCAACTAGGTACACAAGTGGATATATTATAAAATTTATAGGAAAAATCCAGCAATAAATTGATAATACAACAAAGACCAGGAATGAAATCTTTGAATATGCAAGGGTAGCTTGATATTCATTTTTAAAATATCTTGCAGTAATGAATCCAAAAATCATTCTACCAGAGGTCAATCCCATCCAGTAAGAGGACACTATAACAGATGCAACTATTTGATTTTGATTCTTAACTTCCAAAAGGTAGGTTAAGAACCAAGATCCAATAGAACTTTCAGTTCCAATGTAAAAGAATAGATATGCAGCGGTTAATTGAACAACTTTTGAACTAAAACTATCAATAAAACTTGGCTTTTCAACGTTATCTCTAATTTCATATAGATATTTAGACTTTGTTTCTCTAATGAATAACATTGCTAAACAAATACCAATAACGTTATAAACAGCAAGACATTGATAGTATACTTGGAAACCATGATGTTCAATAATTTTAGATATCAATGGTGGAGCAATAATTGATCCTAATCCAAATGAACCATGTAAGAATCCCATCAATTCATTATGATCAATTAGACCTCCCATCCATACATTTAATCCTGAGTCTAATAACCCAATTCCTAATCCTGATGATAATGAGATCGGAATAAAGATAAATAATGGAGGTTTAGTAGAGTTAACTACTAATGGAATTAAGAGGCAAATAGCACCTACCATAACAACACCAAATCTACCCCACATAAGATGCATATAATTATTTGTTACTGTTGAAATTGTATAACCAAAGAATTGAAATAAAAATACCATACTAATAGTTTGTTTTGAGGTATTATAATAAGCAGTTAATTGTATAAGCAGTGTACCTACTGTTTGATTATTAAGACCTATAAGAACAAATAGATAAAAACATGTTAATATTTGAAACTTTAATAACGTAGATTTTCTCCAATCATTTTGTGATAAGTAAATTGTATGACCGTCATGAATAACTACTGTTGGTGATTTGAAATTCGATTCTATGTAATTTTCATCATTATCTTGTTTTTTGATATTCAATAAACTATTATTTGGAGTTGATGATTCAGAATCGGTAGGATAATTATTGGTATCTATACTTTGAATAGATTCTATTGTTGTATTTGATTTATTATCAAGGTATAAGTTTGTAATAGGAGAAGTATTTTCGGACTCTAAAGATATATCAGTTAACTCATGTTCTTCAACTGCAGTATTTGATGATGATACCATTATTTATCCCAAAAGAGGGATTAGTACAAGATGCAAAATGCAATAAGCAAAATGCAAAATGCAAGATTGTGTAAATAATCAAACTTTGAACAAAAAGTATAACAAATGTCAAAGTTTATGATTAAGTTTATGATTAAGTTTATGTGTATATCAATTAGTACTCTGAAAAAAAATAAAAAAAAATAAAAAGTTTATTATGGTAGCGCAGCGTGTGTTCTTTTTTTTTTTTTTTTTTTTTTTTTTTTTATTACTTAGTACTTTAACATCCAGACACAACATTGGAAAAAAAGAAAAAATATACTTAATAATTCTTGGTTAGTTCCCCATTAGATAATAGTAACATCCAGTCGAATGAATTGGAACACGAGTTGGAAGAGTTGGAAGATGAGTTGAAAGAATTGGGATATCAGAAACTAGTACACCCTTACTTCAAAGATGACATAGATACTAGGATTAGTGTTGCTATTACTGATGCTGGTGTATTTGCTCTATTAGAACAATATCACAGAAAAGTATTGGAAAACAATTGATTATAAAACTAAGGAGTTTAAGTTGTTTCAAAATATTTGGTCAACTACTGAAAAGGAACTTTTTGCCGTACGATTTGCAGTTTCTTGCTTCCAGATCTATTTCCGCTTATCAAATCATCCTGTAACTATTGAGACCAGTCATTACCCTATTGTTCAATTATATGAAAAGGAGGAGTTAACTAATGAAGAAGCTACTTCTATAGTATTCTTAATGCCTCTAGATATAAAAATCACATATGTTGAACGTGACGCTAATGAAGCTTTTATCTGTGCATCAGAATCATCTGGTATCGATTCACCTGATTGTACGATATCTACAAATACTTCTACTTCTACTGATACTGATACTACTACTGCTACTACTACTGATGCTGCTGCTAACGCTCTTTTATCTAGTCCCACTGCTATTAAACACAAATCTTTAAAGATTCATATAGGTCCTGTTAAAGAGCATCCACAAATGTTGTAAATGAACATATTGTCTAATACTGTTATAAACTAGTATTCAGTCATTGGATTTCTAAATGGACTAGCCATTCAACTAAATCAAATTCAAGTTGAAGTATACTGGAATATTAATGTTGTCTGGTTCATCACTTCATCTTAATTCAATTAGATATAAATCATCTAATATAGAAGCGGCGAAATTATGATAATGAAGCTCACAGCATTTAGGTGTTGCAGATCTCTAATTAGAAAAGTTACATTGTATTACAGCTTTTTTGTTTTTCAATAATCAAACTGATACTCAGCAGATCCAAGAATTTATGATAATCCCTCTTCCATAATAATCAAGGAATGAATTCGATAACCAAACATTGTCTGAATAATTGATTATAATACATAACTGTTAAAAAAAGTTTGTTGAAAAAGTTTTTAATTTATGTATATACCTTTAAACAGCTATTATTGAATAGATCACTGATTTTCTAATTATAAAGATTATAGCTCTTTCATATTTAAAAAAGAAATTAAAACGTTAGTAATCATAACCAACAACAGCATCAAGTTTTTTGATTAGCCACCAACATAGACAGAAACTTGCAATCATTCCTGAAATATATACTAGCAATGCATTGATAGAAGTAAACTTGACCAAATATGCAAGACATAATGGTAAAATTGCTGATCCAGTACCTCCAATAGAAGTGACTATTCCGATAGCGGAAACATGTTGATTAGTTGGTAGCATATGAATTAACGCCATATTAGAAGTTGGAAATAATGGACCTGTGAAATATCCTGTAGTGAATAAAAGAGGATATATGAGTATTGTTACTGGAAAAAATTGACAATATAGGGTGAACAATAGGAATGTTAATAGAGAGAGGATTGAATAGAAATTATTTGCTCTATATTCATTCTTAAAATATCTCGAAGTAACAAATCCTAGTGTCATTCTTCCAGCAGTTAACCCCATCCAAAATGTAGATAATATAATGGCAGCATCTATCTGTGTTTGACCTTTAACTTCTAAAAGATAACTCAATAGCCATGAGCCAACTGAGCATTCTGCTCCAATATAGAAAAATAGATAAGCAGCAGTTAATTGTACAACTCTCATCTTTATACTTTTACCAAATCCAGATTCATTCGAAGATCCCTGTATTTCATAGAGGTATTTATCCTTTGTTTCTCTAAAGAATAATAGACATAGAAAAATACCAACTAAGTCAACAAATATTAAATAAAAGTAATATCTTTCAAATCCATGATGTTGAACAATCTTGGATATTATTGGAGGAGCAATGATAGATCCAACTCCATAAAACCCATGTAGAAATCCCATTAGTTCATTATGATCTCTTAATCCTCCCATCCAAACGTTTAAACCAGAGTCTAAGAGGCCTACACCTAAACCACTTGTTAAGGAGATTGAAACAAAGATAAATAAAGGAGGTTTTGTTGAATTAACCAAGAATGGAATAACAAGAGATATAGCACCTAATAAAATAACACCAAACCTCCCCATATTGAGATGCATATAATTATTAGAAACTGTTGAGATTGTATAACCTAAAAATTGAAAGAAAAAGACCATACTAATGATTTGCTTTGAAGTGTCATAATGTTTTGTTAACAGTGGCATTAATGTACCAATTGTTTGATCATTAAGCCCAATTATAATAAATAGATAGAAGCAAGTAAGGATCTGTGCCTTTAATAATGAGGATTCTCTCCAATCCTTTTGAGATAGATGAATTGTCTTACCATTATAAATAACTGTGTTTTTATTATTAAAATCAGCAGAATCGGAAGCAGTAATTGATTGAGTATCGTAATTTGAAGGGTAACTTTTATTAATCAGTAGAGATGTATCTTTATCAAATTGTTCATTTTCATTGAAACTATTGCTAAGAGGAGAGCTATCCGATTCTTCAAATAGACTGTCTGATGAATCTCTCGTTTTGTATGAAGTATTGATTGAGTCATCCTCATTGTTTATCTTCTGATGATAAGAATGAACTTTCGAGATATCAGCAAGTTCATGCTCCTCAAATGTGTGAGAGGAATTGTTCATTCTCCAAGTTATAAGCAGCAGTTATAATTCTACTCAGATATTATTATTTTATTCAGTTTGTTAAATTGTGAATTAAACATTTAATTTAATATACAATTAATTAATTCATTATCTTCAGTCGCTTTTCCTGTATTTTACTTACTGAAAATTAAATAATTTGGCCCAATTTGGTCAAAAAGAGATTTTGCGTTGATTTGCATTATTCAGTTAATACATAGCTAAAATCTCATTTCTCAAACTTTTATATCGATTTTCGGTAGAATTTACTAATAAGAATTAGGCTAAATTTACTATCAAGCAAGTCAGTCTATAAATATCACTATTAAAGACTCGGTTTGCATAAGTTCAATTCAACACAATTACACAATTATAATAAGATAGATGACTAGTCTTCATAGTTTAGCTTTTTCCAATAACAATTGACTGAGCATCTCGAATTTTCTAGCTGGTGATTTCTTTCAAATGGTAAAAAAAGATATTGGACATTCTATAGACAACTTGGTTAATAAGATATACATTTATATTATATATACGAATTATACCAGTCGTTTTCAACGGCGTACAATATATTAATTAATTACTACTTGATTCTGCTGCTATTTAAGCAATCAGGAGAAAAAAAGCTGCAAATGTCATTTGGGTCACGTGAGAGTAGGCCCATAAGGGTTAATATATATGCAGTGAATATGATAAGTATTGTGAATTGTTTTATGATAATTGAAAACTATTGGAGCAAGGTCATTAATTGCCTCAATTGTTGTTGTTTAGTAGCCAAAATGTCATAATATAATTCACTATTCATCAATTCAATTGTTAATATATTTTTAATTATTGAAGTTAATAAAAGATTATTGAAGTTCCCTTTCTCTACATTTTTCTCAAAAATATCACGTGAACAATCACGTGCACACTATAATATATAATATCTATCGCTCTGTAGTAGAGCATTCAATAATAGTACATCTAATTGAATATTAAGCTTATTGTAACAGTAATGAGTTGTATCTATATACTTGACAAATATATATACATTATCGATTTGTTGCTTCCAATTTTCATTACATCAATATGATAGGAGGTAAAATAAGACACTAACATTAGGTTTGATGATGGGCCACAATTTAGTAGTAAATTAGTTTAACAAAAAAAAAAAAAACACACACACACTGATCCGATCTCAAAATTATTGATATTTATGATATTTTCAAATTAGCAGCTACAAAATTTAACAATAACTATAACTTATTGCTAAATGAGTTCTCTTGTTCATGGTGCATTAAAGGATATAGCACCAAGTGTTGACCCCATTCCAGAAGAATTATCTACTCTAATATCATCTCTTTATCAATTGTCAAAATCAAAGATAAATTTAAAACAAACTGAGGAACATGCTAGATATCATCTTGCAGCCGTTATGGCTGTTATCAAATTACAAACTAAATTAGAATTACCCTTACCAAGGATAGGAAATTTACCATTACCAGCATCAAGAGTTAAAACTTTATTGCCATCTTTCCAAAATGCGTTATTCCCAATTTCTAAAACAAATTCTCCATCAAGACCAATGTCATCGTTAACTTTAAAGAAAAATTCACCTTTATCCACACCAACAAAGAAAAGAACAATAGATCATCTATATAACTCATCAACTACATCTTCACCAAAAAACAAGAAAGGAACAACAGATCTTAATTTGAGGTCACCAAAACCGGAAGAGCAACTTAAAAATAATATACAATCACAGACTCAAGAAGTTAACATGAGGGGCTCACCTTTAAAATCAACAGTATCTCTTGAGACTTCTGTTATTGAGGAGGAATCTCCTTTAAGGTCAATATCATCTACAGGATTATTGGAAACTCCAAATAAGAGATCAAGGGGTAGACCGAAGGGAACCAAAAATAAATCAACATTAACAAAAAGACTAGAGGGAATATCAAGAGAAACATCTTCACCAACTAAAAGTATCATTCCAAAATCATTCATGGATGCAGAAGCACACTCATCACCGAAAAGATTAAGTTTCAAGGATTCATCAACAGCTACTGAAAGCGCAGCTACATCAGTATTCATATCAGGAAGTACCAAACAATATCAACTTTTAACATCAAGAGAGATCACATTATTATGTAACCAATTCCAGCTAGACCAAACAATTACCCATAATATTTTGGAAACTTTTAAGTTCCACTGTTCAAAGGTTCAAAATGAGTGGATGCTTGTTGCTGGTCTAGTTTTAAACTGCTATTTTGTAGTTCATAGAGAAGAGCTGAATAATGATCTTGGTGCAAAACAAGGCATATTAAAGACAATGTTGAAACTACAAAATGGTGGACTACTACTAAGTCAGATACAGAAAAGTATTAAGCTAGTTAAAGATATGGTCTCCTATTCCAAATGGTTTAAAGAGCTAAAAGTTAAATATAACAACCTAGTTGAAGAGCAACAAGTTGACCCAGGTAACATGTTGACAGATAAGCTTAGATATCATTCTGCTTCTATGATTGGAGACTACAATGATTGGTTGTTAAAGATACGACATGAACTGCAGTTAATGACATCCAACAGCTAGTGTATATATGTAGTTAGTTCAATAAAGTATTAAGCAGTTGCTAACTACCCCTAGAAGTACAGTTAGTAGTTTGAGATTTGGTCACGTGACTAGCGTTTAGTTTCACGTGAGATTCTTTTTTGAAAATTTTCCTAGATCAACCAAAGCACTTACTTAGTGTCACAAATCAAAGTCAAACATCTCATTAAGTTTTAGTTGTAAACTAATAGATTGGAGATATATTTGATATATAGAACTGGGCTGACTTAAGAATTAGACATAACAATAGCGTTATAACTTAAGAAAACTGTTCATTCACTCATCTTGTTAGACTCAAATTTAAATTTGATCTTATAACTTCGTTTATGTATAGGTTCACAACGCCTACAAAGAGGTTATTAGGCAGTTCATTATTATTTAATACATTACATAGCACACCGGCAACTAGATCACTCAATAATTTTCAACAGGCGGTTATCAATTCATTTAGAAGCAGTTATAACATTCATACGTATCGTACATATACATCAAATTTCAATACAATGAGTTTGAAAAGAAAATTTTCATCAACCATTGATAATGATGTCAATAATAAAAGAGTTGTCAATGAAATTCCAAGAGATCAAGAAGAAATTATAGAGAATGATGAGATCTTTGACGGTGAGAATGATAGACTCGAAGAGGACGAAGGCGAAGATGACAGTGATGAACATATGTCTGATTTTGCAAATGGTCCGCAACAAATCATTGTATCTTCAAATGATGAAAGTAAATGGCAAGAAACAATAAAAAAGGTTGTTAAAAGTGTCGTATCAATTCATTTTGCACAAACTAGTAGTTTTGATTGTGATCCTGCTATTGTTAGTGAGGCCACAGGTTTTGTTGTCGATGCAGAAAGAGGTTTAATTTTGACAAATAGACATGTTGTTGGTGCTGGTCCATTCTGGGGTTACGCTGTATTTGATAACCATGAGGAGGTATTTGTTAAACCAATATACAGAGACTCGGTTCATGACTTTGGTATTTTAGAGTTTGATCCAAAATCTATCAAATATATGAAGGTTCAAGCTTTAGAATTAAAACCTGAATTGGCTAAGGTTGGTTGTGAAATTAGAGTGGTTGGTAATGATGCCGGTGAGAAATTATCCATTCTAGCTGGTTTCATTTCAAGAGTTGATAGAAATGCACCAGAATATGGGGGATTAACATATAATGATTTTAATACAGAATATATTCAAGCTGCTGCTAGTGCATCAGGTGGTTCAAGTGGATCTCCAGTTGTTGATATTAATGGTTATGCAGTTGCATTACAGGCTGGTGGATCAACTGAGGCATCAACTGATTTCTTCTTACCAGTATATCGAGTTTTAAGAGCTTTGAAATGTATTCAAAATAATAAACCAGTTACTAGAGGTACAATACAGACTCAGTGGATCTTGAGACCATTTGATGAATGTCGTCGTTTAGGTTTATCAAGCGAAGCAGAAGCTAGAGCTCGTGAAGCATTCCCAAATATTATAGGCCTATTAGTGGCTGAAGTTATCCTACCAGGTGGCCCAGCCGAAGGAATCATTAAGGAAGGTGATTCTTTGATTTCTATTAATGGAAAATACATTTCGTCTTTTATCACGGTAGATGAAATCTTTGATGAAAGCATTGGTAAAGAAGTAGAAATTGTCTTGCAAAGAGGTTCTAAGGATTTGGTTATAAAATGTACAGTTGGTGATTTACAAGCCATATCTCCAAATAGATTTCTAGAAGTGGCTGGTGCCTCATTCAATGATGTTTCTTATCAAATGGCAAGAATTTACGGTATAGCAGTTAAAGGTGTCTTCATTAATAATGCTACAGGTTCCTTTTATTTAGATAAAAATGAGACGACTGGTTGGATGGTTGATGCAATCAACGATATTGATGTTACAGATTTAGATTCCTTCATTGAAACTATGAAATCGATTCCAGATAGAGCCAGAGTTTCATTACGCTTTCGTCATATTTCAGATCTCCATGCTACCCATGTTTCAACCATATTTATTGATCGTCATTATTGTACAAGTTTCAGATTGGCCACAAGAAATGACGAAACTGGTTTATGGGATTATAAAGAATTAGGTGACCCATTACCAGCTACCTCTATAACACCCCGCTCAGTAAAGTTCATTGATATTCCAATTGACAAACCTGATTGCGCTATATTAAGTAGGTCTTTATTATTAGTCAA
The DNA here is from genome assembly GCA_030574595.1 of Ruyongia chambardii. NCBI lineage: Eukaryota > Fungi > Ascomycota > Saccharomycetes > Phaffomycetales > Wickerhamomycetaceae > Ruyongia > Ruyongia chambardii. The sequence continues at coordinate 108,296 of JAJMFI010000003.1, forward strand.
TACTATTATTCATGTACCAGTTGATTCCTTTCCAGCTATCAGAAAGAGGGGTTATGGTATAGTTATCGATGCAGTAAAAGGTTACGTTGCGATTTCAAGAAATGTTGTTCCTCATGATTGTTTAGATGTCCATATTACAGTGGCTGACTCTGTTATTGTTCCAGCTAGTATTGAATTTTTACATCCAATTCACAACTACGCTATCGTGAAATATGATCCATCTTTAATTCAATCAGAAATTATGACACCAAAATTTAGTTCTGTTCCATTAAAAAGAGGTGACAAGACCAACTTCATAGGCTACAACTTTAATTATAGAGTTGTTACATCAGAAACAAGAATTTCCGATATTGGTACATTAAATATTCCATCACATAATATTTTACCACGTTATAGAGGCTCAAATTTAGAAGCTGTTCAAATTGATACAAATTTAAGTTCTCAATGTGGCTCAGGTGTTCTAGCTGATGATGATGGTACAATAAGAGGTCTTTGGTTATCATACTTGGGTGATGGTAATAAGGATTCAGATACACTTTATAAGATGGGTTGTGATATCACTGATCTATTGCCAGTGATTGAGACATTGAAAAAGGGCAAAAAACCAAGCGTTAGAATCATTGATTCTGAATTTTTCTCAATATCATTAGTTCAAGCAAGAATAAGAGGCGTAACTGATGAATGGATTAAGAAAGTTGAGGAATCCAATAAGGATAGATTACAATTCTTAGCTGTTTCCAAGGTTGCATGTCCACTGTCACATCAAGATGAAAATCTAGAGCCAGGTGATATTGTTTTGTCAATCAACGATAAACCAGTTACAAGCGTCCGGGATATCACTAAACTTTCAGATGAGACTTCACTGAAATTCAAAGTTGTTAGAAGGGGAAAAGAAGCTGAGATTGAAGTACCAACTGCTGAAGTTTTATCAACTGATCATTTAGTATTTTGGTGTGGTGCTGTATTACAAACTCCACATCATGCTGTTCGTCAATCAATGAAGAATTTACCTAGTCAAGTTTATGTTACTAATAGAATGAAGGGTTCACCTGCTCGTCACTATGGTATAAGCTCCACAAATTTTATTACACATGTTAATGGCGAAGCTACTCCAACATTAGAAGATTTTGTCAAAGTTGTTAGAACTATTGGTGATAATACTTATTGTAAACTAAGATTAGTTTCATTTGATAACATTCCATTTGCTATCTCCATTAAGACCAATTATCATTATTTCCCAACTGGAGAATTGAAGAAGGATAATGAATCAAATCAATGGTTAGACATTGAATACAATGAAGATAATAAAGAAACTAAGGTCACAAAGATCTGAGTTTGATAATGAAGATAATAACATTATTCAGATCTAGTATTAATGAGAGTTATATACAGTGTTGATTTTAGTGCACATTCATTCTCAAGATGTTTCTATTGGTATCCTGCTAATCATATCATTATAATTTGAGATAGCAGCATTGTTTTTTCAAGAAGTACGGCACAAAAGCGCAACATGCATGTCTGTTTTGTAAATAATTCAAGGTTATATTTAAGCATTAAATATTATGTTACATATTTATATAAATTTGATAGATTGTAAGATGGCCAATCATTTCTAGAAACTACTTGTATTGTGAGTCTTTTCTGTCATTTTAAACTCTGTAATTAACGGTCGATAAATCTTTATTGATATAGCATTTCATATATGTATATATATACAAGGTCTTTATACTTCTGAATGAAAACTATTTTGATTATCTGGAACATTTTACTCAGCCTTTAATACCTAGTAGTTTTTGTAACGCTTTTTTATGACATGGCAAACTTAGAGTGGTACCAGTGTGTCTAGCCTTTAGCATACGTAATGACCAACCAACGTTTCCATGCTGTCTACCAATTTTACCTCTCTTGAAACTATCACCACCATCTAGTATTTGGAATCGCTTAATAGCAGACCTATTCGTTTTCAGTTTATATTTAGCTTGTGGAACGTGTGATTTCTTTCTGTGAACAGTTTTAATACCTCTTATAAAAAGAGAACTGGAGCTGTATGATTTGAATACGCTAACAGCTGAATTTAATGGGATAAGCAATGACTTAAACATGTTATTTTATAATCACTTGGATTGTATTGAAGCAAGTTATTGATCAGAGTGGATTATTTGAATTGTTGAAAGAAAAGTAAAAAAAAAAATAAAATAAAAAACATATCACGTGAGTAAAATCGTACTCTATCATCATCGATGTAGAGTTGTTTCAGTAAACTATTAATCTGAGTCAGAATCTGAGGAGTAATTGTTAATGAGGTCTTTTTTGGGAGCTTGAGTTTGGTGTGATGAAGAATCAGCGATTTTTTTTGGACCAGATTTCAGTTTAAAGTTATAATCTGTTGAAGCTGTTGGTCTCTTAGTGACAATATCCTTGAGGTTATAAGTTGGGGTCTTTCGTTTTAGAGGGTTTGTCAGTTGTATTGAGGTCACTGGTGGTTCTTTTGTTGAATGACTACTCATCTTGGTGCTCTTTTGTTCTTTTAATCTTTTCATTGTTATAATAATGTTAGTATACTCGTAAGGAGCGAATAATGGTGATACTAAAACAGTAAAATACGTACTTTTCAAACTTTGTTAGCTTTTCTTCAATTTCTCTTTCTTTATCTGCCTTCCTTTCTTTTTGCTTAGCATCTAGGTCATTGTAGAATTGCAGATCTGATTCACTAATCTTATGTGCTTGATTCTTGTCTTTGACTTTGGCTTCATATATTCTTTCCTTCTTGATGTAGTTCAGCTTCATCTGGTCATAAAGTGACAACGCCTCTTCCTCTTCCTTTTCTTTCTTAAACTGCAGTTGATCCTCCTCTTCTTGTCTCTGCTGGGTGCTTAGATCTGCTAGACCAGCCTCAACGAACCTTGACATCTTTTATCCTTTACTAACCAAAATACACTATTATATTTTATGCACTAAAAATAGTTAAGGTTCTAGAGAAAAAATAATTCTTCATCCTATATACTACCATCATTAACAGACACTACCGTTAATATCAAAAACTAGTTCACCATGAGCTATTTAGAGGTCAATGACAATGGAACTAACTCAATTACACTGGATAGATCAGTTAGCCAACTTAAAGTTGCCATTTCTCATAAAGAATTGTCAGATATACAAAATATTGCTAAAAGTAAGGGTCTACTAAATCAGCAAATAAGAAGCAAAGCATGGCCATTGCTATTGGGGGTAGATCCTGATATTAAAGACTCAGTATTCAGTAAGCTCAATGATGACCTTGAATTTAGTATAGAATTAAAAAATAGCAATGAGCTAACTGATAAGTGGGAAATGCTTGCGAAGCACAGAGACGAGGATCAAGTAAATATAGACGTTAGTAGATCTTTTGTTTACTATCCTGCTAATATATCTGATTTAGAAAAAAAATCATTTAAAACAAGACTAAGCAGCTTGATCATAAGAATTCTAAGATCACATCCTGAACTATCATATTATCAGGGATACCATGATATTTGTACGGTATTTTTGTTAGTGTTTCAGGACAATGATGAATTATGCTATAGCGTCGTTGAACGATTCACATTCCTACATTTGAGAGATTTCATGTTGCCAAATTTGGATGCTTCTATAAAGATTTTACAGCTATTGCCCGCATTGATTCTGAATATTGATAAATCATTTTATGAGGAATTCCAATTAGCCCAAATTGAACCATTTTATGCGCTTTCCTCGTTACTGACTCTATTCTCTCATAACATTAAGAATTATGAAATCATTTGTGATGTGTTTGACTTCATCATTGCTGAAGGTTCTATAATATCTGTCCTTTACCTATATACTGCAATTTTAATAATCAAGAGGGCCACTATCAGAAAAAAAGTAGAAGATAGAAGATCAGATTTTTCTCATGATCCTGATTCGAAAAGAGATATAATTCACAATACATTGACAAAGATATTTGAGGACACAAATTCTAATGACATATTGGAAGGTATAAAGAATTCATCAGCTCATATTGACAGAAGCAAGCCAGAGAAGATCATTAATTTGAAAGGAATAAGCAACTTTAGTGTGTTGAAGAATAGCTCTGCTCTCAACTATATGATCGGTCAAACCACTAAAGAATCTTTAACGGAAAGAATCTCCTTACCATTCTCAAAATATATGATTCAACAGATTAAAGAAGCTGGATTAGATTCTAACAAGATTATTTATAAAAGAAAGAAAGTTCTCACTAGTCTTCCAAAATTGTTATTAAGTAAAAGAAATGTCAATCTATTAAAGCTTTCAATAGCCCTTGGCGTGGTCAGCATTTTAGTTGACATGGTATGCAAAAGACCTGAAAATTTAAATTTATTAAATCATTATGTATTAGACTTATTTCATCTTGATATTGACTCGATGAAACCATTGAAAGATACACTGGGTAGATTTTTATAGAAGTAACGGCAATAGCACATTCATGAGCAACTACAACCTTTTCAATGTTTAATGAGCTATCATTGGGAGATTTTATGTTTTTATGTTATTGATTTTTAGATACTTATTCTCGTAGTTCAAAATGATCGAACTTATATATTGAAATAGTTGATAAACCTTGAGTTATCAATAATACCTTTAATTATTCGCATAATCGTTTGTAACAAAATAAATACAAAATTTAGTGTTGTGTCTTCTTGTGAAATATCATTAATGTCCCCACCCGACCTCATAAATGAAAACAGTCTCAGTACTTGTACCTTGCCATCCTCTATTCCCACTAGCGCTGATCATGAATCTGTAAGTTGGATCGAATTGAACATCAGAAATGGTACCACCATGATGACCTGGAACAATAAGAAATGGTGTTCTCTTTTGTGCATCTGTTATTCTTGTATCATAAAGTCTAATATTATCAAATGACGCACACAATACATGGTTTCCATTTGGCATTGGCTTAACCACAGTCACAGGACCAGAAACAGAAGGAAATTTAAGAATCTTGGATGGTTTTGAATCCCCTGATGAATTTATTGGCATTCTTAATGAAAATTCTTCAACTGTACTGTTTCTTCTACCAGTATAGATACAATCACCATCAATAGACCAGCATGTGGATACACACCATGGTGGTGTACCTTTTGGAGCCTTTATCTTTAATACAGTTTGGTTTACTCTCAGATCCCATATATTAACTGTGCCATCAATAGTTGATGATAGAAAAATGTTATCGCTAATAGGCGGAGGAAATGTGTTAGATAGGGGTGTTTCATCTTTATTGATAGATGGTTTAGCACTCGTTGTATCTATCGTACTATTATTAATCGATTGTTTGGTCGATTCATCATCTTCATCTCCAAATAATGAGTCCAGATCATCATCTTTTTCTGTTTGATACTGTTGTACATCGACACCACCAAGAGGTCTATACTCAATAGCACTGATCTGACCAGTTGAACTTTTATACGAATTGACAATTTTCCCTGTGTTTAGATCCCAATTGAAAATAGATTTATCCCAACTTCCAGATAAAAATTTTGTTTGATCACCATTTAGTGTCAATACAGATACAGGTTGAGTATGTCTTTTAAAATGATGAACAATATGACCTTCCATTTGTCTTACAGATTGAAGATTAATACCACCAGTGGAAAGACCAGCTAATAGCCACAAGCAATTATTCTCCACAGCAATCGAATAAACTGGTGATAATTTTGGTTCATAATGATCCACTGATGATAATGAGGATTTTTTGACAGGAATTTCATTCTCAACAAATCCCATCAGAGAGCCATTATGACTGATTGAATCAACAAATGAATGCTTTTGAGCAGCAGTTAATAACACATCACCATTAACTGAGCCAAAGAAATCATATTTCCTTATATATCCATCTTCTCCTCCTGTAAATAGCCATTTAGAAGGGCCAGCTAATGCAAGTACATTTGTTGGAGCACCATATGGAATAGCCACTGTTGGGTTAATATCGTAAGATTCAGCCATTTGAGCATTAAGATATATCTTCTTATAATAATTGTTTAGCTTAGTTTCATTATCTTGTGGGGTTTCTGATCGTTCTCGCGGTATTTGTTCATTTTCTGGATGTACCACTGTAGTAGATATTTGTTCTTTTTTTGAATCTTTACTTTCTTCATCTTTGACTGAAAGGTTTATGGTTTTGGTCAAGTTTTCATTAGACTCTAATGTGCTATTCTTTTCTGTGGATTTGGTACCTGTATCTGTTGTTTCATCAATTATCTTCGTTTCAGATATTTTACTGTTTAGTTCAGACAACGGTACTGGAGTTTCAGAGGGTTCAGCACTATGCGCATTTTCATCAGCATCAACCATTTCGTCATCATCGTCATCATCATCATCATCATCATCTCCCTCTTCATCCTCTCGATTTTCTTCATCCTCTTCCTCTTCGTCGTCCTCCTCTTCCTCCTCTTCTTCTTCATTATCATCAGCATCAGCATCAGCATCAGCATCAGCATCATCAATCGCATCGTTTTCTTTCTCCAATTCTTCCAATTCTTCTTCTTCTTCTTCTTCTTCCATTTCTTCATCTTCATCAGCCAGTGGAATGTCTGATTCCAGCGGGTCGTTATTCAACGAACTCATGTTTTAATCGATATTGTTTGTTTGCGTCTTAACAATAGTAACCAGAAGACTTGGTTGTTTTCATTTGCTTAATACTACTAGCATATCGTTATTCCGGGCATATACCGAGGGTTATAGGAGGCTGGACTGTTACCCGAAGTTTGGTCATATTTATCCTAACATATAATATCCCACCAAATAATATCCTGATTGAAATTTATTGTAATGTAATTCAATTGACTGTCCAGTTTAACTCATTAGCACTTATACTACGAGTAGTTATATCTTCAGAGTGATTGAAGACCCCAAGGTGCTAACAGCATTAAAGTGTATTTACTACTGATATTTAAATAAGTTAATAATGACTGGAGAGGAAAATGAGATTAGAAAAGATTTAGCAATCCAAACCAAACATCTAAGTTATAAATTCAGTAATGGGAAAACAGGTCTTGCTGATATTTCCATTGAGTTGCCATGGAATTCAAGGACTTTATTGGTTGGATCAAATGGTGCAGGTAAATCTACTTTACTGAAACTTCTTGCTGGTAAGACATTATCTTCTATTGGAATTATTAGAATTGGTGGAGATGATCCATTTAGAGGTGGTTCTGATTCCACCAAAATTACTAGTTATTTGGGTACTGAATGGGCATCGAATCCAATTGTTAGAAGAGATATCCCAGTTACAGTTTTGATTGACTCCATCGGTGGTGAAACCTACAAGGAGAGAAGAGATGAATTAATTGATTTGCTAGATATTGATTTAACATGGAGATTACATGAAGTTAGTGATGGTGAAAGGAGAAGGGTTCAATTGGCTATGGGATTATTAAAGCCATGGAAAGTTTTATTGCTAGATGAAGTAACGGTTGATTTAGATGTTTTAGTTAGATCAAAGTTATTATCATTTTTAAAGAGGGAAACTGAGATTAGAGAGTGCTCCATCATTTATGCCACTCATATCTTTGATGGTTTAGGACATTGGCCAACAAATGTTATTCATATTCAAAGTGGTAAGGTTTTAAAAGTATTGAAGAAGTGTGAATATCCAATATTGGAACGTGAATCGATAAGGAAGGTTGATGATGGAGATGTTAACGAATTTAATCTTGAGAAACCATTATTAGCATTTACTGATGACGATGATAATGAGAAGAAAGCAGCCATTGTGGTTGAGTCAATTCAGAGCTTACATCCATTGGCATTGGAATGGCTTACAGGAGATTTGGCTACTAGGGGTTTAAGAGAGGAAGGTGATTTGAATAGACCTAAATGGGATGACGTTGTTAAAGAAGCATCTACTTATTTTGATGGAGATTCTGCTAGAATGACAAATTATTTCCGTTCAACAAGAATGTAGTGATAGATAACTATTTATATACCATTATAATGAAGAATAATAATAAATGAATTAATATACTAATCGATTTAAAGCAATTATCTGTAAATAATTATCATTGATATAACATTGTGGTTGGGTTTACATTACTTAAACTATTTTTATTATTAGGCCAAATCAAGTTTTCAAAAATTGATCCAATAACTTCACATATTATACTAACTAAACACTGTATATGGATCTATCTTCCTTACTCATTTCGTTGTTCGTTGTACGTTGTACAATTCAATCAGATAGTTGGCAATATGAATATTGGCCATTTAGCACAAGAGTCTCCAAGATGATCAGATTGCAGAGCATCACCATAACCTTCCTTTACTATTGCAAATAAAATAGCCAGTAGTAGTAATAATGAGGAGACTTGGTAGACGTATGTTATTTTCTATACGAGTTAAACGAGCTAAACGAGCCTAAAATCTCGGTCCTAGACTATATAGTAGGTATTGGTAATTGTAAGCTCGTTCCTCGTATAAAACTCTACGGAAAAAGAGATCAGGATTGAAGCTAATGAGAGCTTTATAGTGAAGAACACTTCCTCTGGCAATAGTGTCTAGGAGAGATAATTGTAGCTTTTAACTATTACCAACCTATTCCATTACATTTACTCTTTTTATTTTAGAAATTTCTCCAAAATACGCACTTTGATCCAGGATTAAAACAAACACACCATAAAAAAACTCGTTTACAACTTTTTTTTTTCTGTTGTGTTTATTTTAACGATCGACACCTTATAAATTATTCATAATATCCTTTTTTTTTGCTCTTACTCTTCTCTTCTCTTATTGCTTGTTTTGGTATCTGTTTTCAACAAACAAACACTATACACTCTTTGCTATCAATACATTATGGATTTAGTATTAGAGGCTTCCGATGCCTATTTGCTAGATTATGTTTACTCCTATATTTTCCCTGCTTCTTTAACCAGAAGCATTCCTGAATCGTTACAAAAATCTTTAACTTTGGGTAATAATGCTACATTTATTGATTTCTTATCAAGTGATAGTACTCATAGTGATAAAATAATAGATAATGCTCAATCTTTGGGTAAATTTTTATCTGATTTAACTACTGCAAACTCAAATGAAGCTGAAGTATATGGTCATATTCCTGTTTGGTTTAAAACTTCTATTTATACAAATGCTTCACTTTTACCAAGATCAAATTTATTTAGACAAGCCATATCTTTATTCACAATTATGTGTATCTTTGGTTGGATTCTATACCTAGGAGTTGCTACCTTCAGTTATGTCTTTATATTTGATAAGGCTATTTTTAATCATCCAAGATATTTGAAAAATCAAATGTCACTTGAAATTCATCAAGCAGTTACTGCTATCCCAGTTATGGTGCTCTTAACTGTTCCTTGGTTCTTAATTGAATTACAAGGCTATTCATTACTGTACTGGGATGTTCAATCAGTCAAAGGTGGCTGGTGGTCAATCTTCTTACAATACCCTTCCTTTATTATGTTCACTGATTTTGGTATTTATCTGATTCATAGATGGCTACATTGGCCAAAAGTCTATAGAATGTTACACAAACCTCATCATAAATGGTTAGTAACAACTCCATATGCATCCCATGCTTTCCATCCTGTTGATGGTTATTGCCAATCTTTACCATATCATATATACCCATTCTTATTCCCATTACACAAGATGAGTTATCTATTACTATTCACCTTTGTCAATTTTTGGACTGTTATGATCCATGATGGTGAATATATGGCCAATGATCCAATCATTAATGGTGCTGCTTGTCATACAGTACATCATCTATACTTCAACTATAATTATGGCCAATTCACTACTTTATGGGATAGAATTGGTAATAGTTATAGAGAACCTGATAGAGAATTATTTGATAAATCAAAGAAGAAAAGTAAACAAACTTGGGAAATTCAAGTTGAAAAGATGGAAGAGATTAAAAAGGTCGTTGAAGGTGTTGATGATGATGACAGAGTTTATGGTACTGAAGAAGGTTTCTTAAAGAAATTCAAATAGACAAGTAAACAAACTTAACCTAAACAACAACACCCTTCCATTTGAAATACATATCTGAAAAAATTGGCCATTACTTTACTTCACTTATGTTAAAATTTCCAAGTTTATTTCAAATTAGAGACCTTTTTTTAATGACCTTTAACACCAAACCATTTCAACAAAACATAATCACACAATATCACACAACACAACCAACAACAAACAACACATTACAACGCAACACTGCAACCCATAAAAGCATGCTTACTCTTTTATATCACTATTTAATGAACTTCTTTTATTGTCACCAGGAAAATGACAAGCTTTGACTAATATCTATATACAAATACAAGGGGGAAAATCAGAAAATGTATTTGGTATTTAGCAATTGTTATTATAATTATTATGACTATCCTTTTGAGGTAATTCAACTACTAGCGTCAGTAGATTTAACACTTTTTTGAGATGAACCCATTACCTTATTTTTAAATTAACGATTTCCATTTAATTAATGATTATTTCTTGATATTGTAGCTGTAACAATCTAAATTATTAAAAATCTTTTAATTATTATTTTTATTATAATCATAATTTATACAAAAAAGTATCCTGAACTGTTAGATATGCTGAATTACCAGTAAGACCCTTGCATATATCAAGAGACATTAATCTGAGAACTCAAGATCTTCGTGATCATCGATTACCTTCAAAAAGAGCGTAATGCATGGCTACTAAGCTAGTGAGTAAATACCATTTTAGAATAGTGTTACCCGGAACTGAAGGGCATATGATAATACACTTTGTTTTTGTGTTTGAAATTTTAGCGCTTTCATGAAGTTATCCTTCTATCAATAGTTATTCATAAGCACTGAATTCTTCTTAAAGACTTGAAGAATCAGCATACACCTAGAAAACAACTATCATTAGCCTCTTAATATTCACCTTCTTCGTGTTGATTTGCATACAAAATATTCATAAACCAAATTTGTCACAAACCAGTGGGAAACTAAATAGTGGCAAAATATGAAATGGCATCAAAAGGTTCTCTTAGCATATTAATTGGTTTGTACTGATACCATTTATTACATCTTCAATAAATATTAAATATCGTAATACAGATATATTGTTAAAACTATTGATTTTTGGTTTCTTTTGACTAACATCTCTTTTAATCTCAGTTGGTGATAGCTGTTTAACTCAATATTTAACTTGGAAACTATTATGCTATCAGAAAGAAGTTCATGAAGAGTGTCAAATGAAATCTTCGAATGGTGAACAATATTCAAATGTAACTGGACGTAATGCTGGAGTCAAATTGGATCTTCGATTGGTGTTTATTTCTTCATATATGGAATTGGAAAATACTTGGTATAGTAAAGATTCAAGACATACATTCAAAGTAGAGAATTTATCAAGCACAATTACATTCATATCAAGCATTGTTCCTAGTGATTTTAAGTTTGATATCGTAATATTATCTCCGATACTGTTTGAACAATATAGGGATTCATTAGTTAAGATAAAACCTTTTACAACCGCTGATACTCTGATCATCATTGATGCTACACCTTGTGTATCACTTGAAATCATCTCACATGAGGAATTACCCAAATGCACAACAATATCCTGCTTGATTCCTCAAATAGATATTAAGACTACTGGTCATGGGAAATACAATATCATTCAACACCCTTCAAGTATCAATTTTGGCTATTCGTCCTTCACACTAAAGGGATATATAAGTAAGGATTTTCTTGATAGTCATTCTAAGAAGTCAACTGATTATATCAAACAATCAGATGATTCTAATTTAAATACACTAATCGATGTTTTAAATTATCTAAATAACAACGAAGCTGCTGTTGATGAGGTTGCAGACAATTCTGATCACAAGAAAAGTACAATAAAGGGAAAGATAAAGATACACAAATATTTTGATGGTGATACCAATAAAGTTGGATTTAGCTCTTTAGTATGGTACAACTGCATTTTAATGATCTCTATAGATATTGTATCGATAGTATTTGAGGACTTATCGATGGAAAGCCTACAGAATAATCCATCATTTAATCCTATATTTATTGGTTTACTTATTGAGCTTGAACAGGTTGCGAAATTATGCGGTGCTCATGATTTTAATAAGTTGTTTGAATCGGACAACACAGAAGGTAGCAGCTTAAGTGATACGACTTTAATGGCTAAAACGTTACTACTCGACAGAATTAGCAATAACAATACAGATGGCTTCAGCTATCATCCTAATTTTCTATTTCATCCGGTTATTATTTATAACTTTATCCATAGCTTGAAATCATTTTCAGAATTGTTATTATTACAGCCGATTATATTGTCAGACGAACTTAAGCTAACCAATACTTCTTTGTCATTACTATACGCTAGTATATGTAATAAGGTAAATACCTCAGATATATTTTCAAGAAAGAATGTTACTGATGAAATCATAAACACTGATCTTGATGTTATTGTCTCATCTACCTTGATGGAAGTCAATTTGAATCTAGGTACTTACAACATATCCTCAATTAATAAAGAAATGACAAAGTTGGTTAAAGATGAAAATAACCATTTTGTTAATAATATAAATGGCAACAACAACAACAATTGCGCCATTGATAAACAGAAGGACATTTCAATAGAAGATAAGAATTCTTCAGATGACGAAGATATGGACCCTGAATTAAAAAATTACACCTTCTATGACACATTAGAGGAAATTCCGAGCGATTATGCAGAAATTAACAAGATAGAGAACCATTCCACAGAAGATGCTGATAAAACAAGTAACGAACGTGACAAAACGAATGAAGGAACACATAATGAAGAAAAGAAAGCTGAAGACAGTTTCAACTATGATGACTCTATGGAAGTTGACAATGATCAAAAATCAATAAGAAGTTCAATACCGGCTGCAAAAAGAATATCAACTAGTAGAAAGATTTTTAGTTTAAGTGAGTGCTGTACCAGGGTGAGCATAACATCAACTTCAGAAATCGAAAACTCAAGGCTGCTGTATGGCAGTGATACAGATGAAGAAATGGATAATTATCAAGATCCAATAAACCAGAATACTGATTCAAGATATGGGAACATAGCAAACAAAAAATATTCAAACTCAAAGAAAAAACATTTCAGAAGAGGAAGTTCATCTAATGATATTGCTAGCTGTGCATATTTTCAAAAAGTATATGCTTCTCGCTCTGAGGAGGAGCAAAAAAGATTAACCCTCAAATCTCAAATGAAATTGATTGAAAATAGTAAAGATAGAATAGCCAATGCATTTGATGTTAGTGAGTTTATTGATACCCACATAGACATAATGCAATCTGCGAGTATGGGTAATATCCTAGGAAGTACATCTGATCGTTATGGGATTACAGATACCACACAAGAGTTGTTAAAAAACAGAATTGCAGTTTTCCAAACAAGCAACGATAATAATACAGGTAATCAGTTCAAGAATGACAAAGCTAGTCAGATTTATAAGCTGTGACTTTCATGTTTATATAATGAGATACAACGATTTGAAAATGCATTTTCATTTATAGATGTAATATCAAACTACAATATATATTAATGAATTGATTAAATGAAATGTCGATTATTATTATTATTATTGCCTTTCTTAATCACTGCAGACAAATAATAAAGAGTAGAAGTAAAATTAAGTCATTTTGAGATAAAATTGTAAACATATTGGTGAGAGTGAAATAGACTAACTTTTTGAATATTGGAATCAAATATAAACAAACCAAGATAGTACTGATGACAAACCAAAAATAGAGCGATATCAGACATATCAAACAACTCAAGCAAAACCAAAACATCTCTAAATATCTAATTAATTCAGGATCTATAAATATCTAAATAGCTCACAATGCCATCGACAACCATTCCCAATTGGTTGGGTTACCACCATTTCCTTTATTATTACTGGTATGATTGTTATTATTATTATTATTATTATTATTATTACTGTTGTTGTTGTTGTTATTATCCATATTCGGGTCTAAACCTTCACCTGGAAGATCAATATCCATAAGATTTGAATCAAAATTGTTATTACCAACACCATTGCTATTTCGGTTATTGTGATCATTGTAATCAGCAGAAAAGTCGCTATTGTTATTATTATTGTTGTTCAATCTAGTATTACCATTGTTCATATGATGACGGTTAGAATTGCTGTTATTAAAGTTATTTACTCCATTTATGTTGTTATGGTTATTATTAGCATTGTTATCATAATTAGCAATTGATGAAGAATTAAAATCAAAATTAATTGGTTGTTCGTTGAACACAAAATCATTATCAATCATGCCTTGATCATGTAGATCTAATTGATCATGGAAATTAAAACTATTTGATAGCGTATCTTCATTATTTTGGATATTATCATCAAGATCAGGCAAGTTGAAACCGGTACCAGATGGTGTGATTGATGAAGCAGGTTGAGAAGATGAATTAGTAGATGCCTGCCTAGTTAAAAGATCTGAACTTCCAGCATGCAAAACAACACCTTCAGGGAATGATGCTCCATTAGCCAAGTTTGTAGATGATTGTTTCTTCTTACCATATTGTTTACCTTTTTTTTCATTTAAAGGCTTTTGTTTAATTGTAGAATTCTTTGGAGATGATGGAGATGGTGTATTCTTAGGAGAGATACCATTAACAGCACCATTTGCATTAGCACTTCTTTGTCTCTTTTTGATAACATCAGTCTTTAATGATAATGGTCTAACGACACCATGTAATTTTAAGAAAAGACCACATGCATTACATAGAGGTTGACCCTCTGGATTTCTTCTCCATAATGGTGTAGTTTGAGTATGACAATTGGTACATCTGGTAACTTCACCCGAACTATTTGGCGCTGAATTACCAGAATTGGCACCAATAGAGGATGGGGTAGTAACAGCTGATCCATTTAATTCTTCTTTAGTCATGGAATTTAAATTGGTGGAAGACTTTATCTTTTTGTTTAACTTTGGTTTTGTTGCCTTTCTAATGGTTGATGTGGTTGAACTCTTTCTTGAAAGCGATGGAATGTTAGAATTTAATGGAGCAGAGGACGATATACTTGATAGATTTGATGTGGAGTTAGAAAGACCAATTAAAGAGGAGGAAGATGAGGATGCTGAAGCTGGATTTGGTATTGATGATGTTATTCCTATAGAAGTTGAATTAGTATTAGTTGGTGTTGGGAAGGAAGTTTGAGGAATTTCAGCCTTTGTATTACTATCATCATTAGACAATTGAGTAGTGGGTATTGATGTTCTATTCTTTAAAAGGAAACTATCATTAAATGAATTTGAAAAATTTGAAACTGAGGGTATCTTTCTTAATTTACTTGCATAACTCTCTGAAGCAATGGTAGACTTATTATTTGAATTAATGTTAAAATTTGACATTATATTTTCACTTGAATTTTCGTTATTATTACCATTAATGATATTATAATTATTATTGAGTCCACCATTAAGAGTATTACTATTTGATTGATTTAAATTATTAATCCCATTATTACTAAAATAATTATCAAAGAAGGATGATTCATTGGCTAAATTTGGAGTTTGAGATGCAGTTGAAGAATTTGAAGGAGATTGACCATAAATATTTGATATAAAATTATTTGAATCATGAAAACTTGAAGCTTGATTTGATAAAGTTGATGGAGGTTCAAAAGAATGAGATATAATATCCAATGGATCTAAATAATTTTGTAGTTCATGTTGATCCTGATTACTATTATGATTATTATTATTATTGTTATTATGATGATTATGATTTGGAGAATCCAAGAATGAAGATGTAGATGAATGAAAGTTTTGAGGATTCATTGCAGTTACAGACATTCTTGATGATAATGATTGACTTAAATTATTTTTCATATTTATTGTTGAATCATTACCATTATGAATAGATGAAGAATTAGATTGATGAATTGGAATATTATGAGATGAGGAAAAAGAATTATGTAAAGTTGAAACACCAGATTCATGATCATTAAAATTGTTATTGCTATTAAAAGTATTATTATTATTGATATTATTATTATTATTATTATTATTATTATTATTATTTGGTACAAAATTTCTCATATTAGTCTCCTCTTGACCAATTTGTTTTATATGTGCCACATAATCAAAATCATCAGAGGTTGGATCATTAACATTACTAATCTTTCTATTACCATTATTTAAATTAGTATTAGTAAAAGCACTATTAGTATTATTTGATAAACCATTATTAATAATTTTATTATTAGCATTTAAAAATTTTGTTAAATTTGATGGTTGATTTATTGTTGAATGATTATTAGTAGATACTGGTTTTAAAGCAGGTGAATTATTATTTGATAAATCAGGTATATTTAAATATTCATCCGTTCCTAAGGAATAATTTCTATGAGAATCTGAATCATTATTATCAATCATTGGGAAATCATTACCAACAATATTCATTGCAAAAGCAGTTTGAGCATTTGGATCTTGATTTAAATCAATTGGTTGAAATCTATTATGAATTTTATTATTATTATTATTATTATGATGATTATTTGAACTATTATTTAAATTATTATTTAAATTATTATGATTATTAATATTATTATCAATATGAGTATTATTATGATCAAAATTATGATTAATATTAGAATTTGGATTATTTAAATAATGATTTGTATTATTAAATATAAATCTATTATTTAATCTCTCCTGTTGTAAAATTTCTAAACTCATAATTCTCCAAGTTAAATTTTGCATTCTTTCCTTATATGGTAATGATGCCTTTGCTCTTGAATACATTTTCCAAAGTGCTTCAGCACTTGTATCATTATCATGTAATGACATCTCTTTTTGTAATTTTCTTTTAATAAATAAATAATATATGAACCAGTCTAATATATTCTATTATATCTCTCTTTAAAATATTGAATTTGAATATTGATTTGAATTTGAATTTGAATTCTAATGAATATATAATTAAAGTATGGTCAAACCCTCCAAAAGAAGACAAGAAATGAATAAGGAATGAAGAAGGTGTAGTAAGTAGTACCAATATTAGTAGTAGTAATAAATTGGAGAGGGAAAAAAAAAAAAAGCAAATCAAACGAACAGCAAAAGGATCTTTTTAAAAAAATGATTGAAATTCTTAAGTGTTGTTATAGAGACTAGATATTGATTATTGATAAAACAGAATGTAATTTTCTATTAAGTTATATTTCTATTAAGTTATTTAATAAGTTATTTGATTATAATATAAGTATTACTATAATTCTTTATTTGATTATTTTTGATTATTTGATTATTTGATAATTTTGGAATATATGTAATACGGGAATGGTAACTGATTGTTGTTTTCTTAATATTAATATTTTTTTTGTAAATTAAAAATAAAAAATAAAAATTAAATTAAATTAAATTAAATTAAAAAAGACAGTTACGGGTTGAGGACCTTACAAATTGGGAATGATGAAGATTGAACGGTTTTTAGCTAAAGTCCTTACCCAGTAACGGGGTGAAAGTGATAGATACTTAGTTATTAAAGTTGCTGAACTATATGTTTATTAAGTTATTGGTTACTAATCTAAAGTGTATATTATAGTAATATGTAGATCTATATTCTATATTAGATTCAATGAATCATATAATGACTAATATATGATGTATATAGTTAGTGTAAATGTAAATGTACATATTTAATGTATGATTTCTACTTAAGGAAATTAATATTGACAATTTGAGAGGTGGCCTTATCCATGGTGTTTGGCTGTATAAGACCGTCGTGGGAATGATGATATCGGAGTGATCTGATTGGCCGGATAAACTTAATTTTAACTTTCTATGCAGCTTATCTATGGGAATGGACATACACCGGGCTTTAATGTCTAGCGAACGGGTAAGGAAAACAGGGATAAAAAAAAAAAAAAAAAAACAATTTGAGAATTTGAATTGAATTGAGCTGTGAGAAGGAAAGAAGAAAAAAAAAATATAAACAATATTTACAAAGACACTTATTATTGATTTTACAGCTAATATAAGTAGTTAAAACTATATTACATACTTTTAAATACGCATCATTTAGCCTATTAGTATTATAACTTACTATACATTCTACCATATATATTCTTTTAAAGACATGCATGTATACAGACAGATTTATGTATACAACTATAGTCTTCTAAAATCATAGAGTTACATGTATAAAAGCCCTAAACACAAACTCGTGACTTCGATAAGATAGTGGTTACATAAGCATAACCATATGCTTATATAATTGATTACATAAACTAGCGGCTACATGTGGGAAATTTTTTTATATTTATACATATATTAACTCTAATAAACTACTTAAACTTTCTTTGCTAATATTGTTTGATATATATATATATATATATATATATATTCATTTATCAATAAAACTTTGAATTCATTTATAAATACTTATTTAAAGTCAAACCACATGACTTCAGTTCTTTTTATTTGATTTTTTGAACGTTTATATCTTTAACTATACTTTGTGGCAAATTATTAATATTGATTAACTACATGAAATCATTAATATTCAATAATTATAACATCAATACAATTAGAATATCAATACAATTATATCAATCATTAGAGAGTGAATATCATTATCTGTTAAAATTGTTCTTTCTTTTACTCTTGTTATTTGACATTTATTATATCTAATAATTATACTTTCTTTACATCTATGAATATTATAATACTCTTGAAATCATTATTGGTGTATATATGGACTTTAAGTAAATTCTTTACTTGGAATAAGGTTTATCTTGTTAAGATCCCAATTCAAATTCCAAATTTAAATTTCATTATTGATCCAACAAGAAGTATAACTACTCCATCCATAGTATCAACAAATACAATTGATAACATTGTATATTTATTTAATGATGGAAATATTGCTTCTGGTGATCCAACTATGGATTCAATTATACTTTGGACAAAGTTAAGTCTAGAATTTCAAAATAATACTACCTCTACTAGTGATAGTGGTAGTAGTAGTACTAGTAAGAGTGATGTTAATATTGATCATAGTTATACCTCTTCTTCTTCAAATTTGAAGACTTCAACAGGAAAGGAAGCAATAATAATACCCAATAATAATAATAATAATAATAATAATAATAACGACAACAATGATGATGATAATAATAATAATAATGCCAATAATAATAATAATAATAATATAAATTCTAAAGTATTTCATTCTGCATATTCAAATTTTGATCTTAATAAATTTAAATCAAAATTTAAATCAAGACCAAAATCTTTACTCAATTTTAACTATGATTACAAATCAAATAATAACAACAACAATGATAATGATAATGATAATGGTAATGGTAACGAAAATGATGATGTATTTGCAATATTTAAGAATAAAGATAAAAATGATCAATTGATACCCATAAATTTTGAAATCTCTTTAGATTCTTCATTTAAAAATATTATTCAACAAGGTATTACATATACTGCAAAATCAATTAATTATACTGTAAAGATTCAATTGGATAACTTAAATTCAAATAAGGAATATTATTATAGATTCTCATTGATGGATCAACAACATCAAGATCAATTATCATATTTAAAAAATTATAAAAGTAATACTAAAAATAAAGGAAAAAGTGATATTAAGAATAGAGACACAAATCATTCAATTAATGGTAAATTTAGAACTCTTGGTGATAATTATGAAGAATTATCATTATTGTTGATTAATGATAATTTTCTATTCAATATTAATTCATTTTCGGATTCAGATTCAAGTTCGGCTAATTGTCAAGTCAATGATTTTGATGAATATCTTATAAATCAATTTCAAGATGTTGAATTCGTGATTAATTATTCAGATTTATCAATTAATAACTCTAATAATATGGATAGTTATAATAACATTACAAATTATTCAACTAATAATACTCTTATATTAAATCATAAAAGATTAATTAATTATCTTAAATCTCAAAAGACTTGGATAAATAGTAATTCACCAAATGATCAAACATTAATGACAAATGTATATAATAATCCAATTAGAACATCTTGGGATTATTATAAATTATGGTCAATATTAAATTTTGGTAATTTAGTGAAATTTAAAGATTTTGAAACTGAAATTGAATTAAGAAAATTAAGAACTAAATCTAATGAAATATCAGATGACAATAATTACTATCATTATCAATATGATATTTTTGATGATGATGATGACGATGATGAGGATGATGGTTATAATGATAATATTGATCAATCAAGTAATGGTAATGGTGTTAATAAGACTATTTGGAAATTTATAACCAATAGTAAAAGAGATAATAAGGTACAATCTTTGAAAGATGATTCATGGTTTGATAATGAATTAAAGGATTATTATGAAGATTATTATAAAATTAATGATAATAAATTGACTAATTATACTAAATCTATAACTAATAATTTGATGAAGGATACTATTATTTTAACTACTTCTTATTCAAAATATTTTAACAATATTAAAAGTATTGATAATGATAATAATAATAATAATAACAATGATAATAATAACAACAACAATGATATTGACAATAATAATAATGATAATGATAATTCAAAGTCAAATATTACAGAACAATATAAATTAATAGTACTGGACAGTATTGAACCTGTCTGTATTAAGGAAGGAATTTGGGAATGGTGTAAAGAATTATGGGGAAAACAGGTTGATTATGAACAAATTCAGGATGAAATTTGTCAAGCTAATCAAACAACAATATCAATCAATGTTGAAAATAACAATGATCCAACGAAAAATAATTCCTCTAGCTTACATGATAATGATAATAGTAACAATGAAATTAATGAAATCGAGAAAATTGATGATCAATTAATAGAAATGGAGGAATTATCATTTAAGGATTCAAACGTTAAATTTTGGAATAGTACACATGAATTTATTAAGGTTAAGTTTACAAGGACTAGTGCTAAATTGAATTATTACGATTCAATCTCAGGGGAACTTTTAAGAGAGGTTTTATTTAAAGTTTGAAAAAGGGCTAATTTATTAATAATTAGGTTTTAACTATTATAATTTTAACTTTTAAAGCAATATATACATATATATACTTACAAATTGGTTGGAGTATAATGAATGTCAATTATTTTATTGATATATTTAATATTTGAAAGTGGAATGGACTGTTTAGATATACAATAGGTGAATACAAACATTTTAGTAATACAATTAACAATTACCGATAATTATCGGTAAAACTAATTTACATATATATATGTGTGTATTATAAATGATAATACGTAAGTTATAATCAATCTAGACTAGTTTAATTAAAAGTATACAAGTATATTAGCGCGTTGAAATCAGTATTAATATTTGAAACCGCGCGCTAGCGATGATCTTAAAATCCGAATCAATTCCGACCTATAAAAGAGGAAGAAAAAAAAAAATGATATTAATGGTTTAAGTCAGTAAGTCAATAACAAACAAAAACAGTAAAGTGTGTACGAGTGTGTGTGTAATAAACGATTAGAAAGATAAGCATATATATAGATAAACATAAAGATAAAGTTAAAGATAAAGAAATTGATACTAAAATTACAATAGAAACTGACACTGAATGTGAATGTAAACGAGATAAAATTTATAATCTGATAATTTATAAGCAGTATATATTCTTGGGTAAATTCCCATAAAATTTTAATAGACAATTTAAAGGTCTTCTTCTATATATGAAAGTATTTTACTTTAAAATGAATTCAATATAAAACTACCAATTGTATCAATAACTATTATACAGCTTATATATTGAAATTGTACTAATAACACTATGAATACCAATTCCGACCCTACCAAAACTCCTCTTTGGGCAATCGACCGCTGGAATTGCTCTTATTTCTACCAATACTAAGAGGTTAGTAGTGATGATGTTTATTTGACTATTAAAAATAGCCAACGCGCCGTTGGGGCGCTCTTTTCTTTTTTTCCTCTCTATTGAAAAAAAAAAAATAAAAAAAGCACACAAACAAACTATGAATGGTCATCGAGTCATCATCAAGGCTAGCATAGACATGATAATTTATTATCGTGTCAAACTGAACAGAAATGAAATAATAATGAATAAGAATTAGTAGCTATAGAAAGAGCTAAAATAATCGATAAATATGAGATGTCATACTATTATATCATTATATCATTCTTATATTGTTCAATATGTTCTTATACATATAGTCTGGAATCAAAAAATTGTCCCTCTTTGTTTGCTTTGTGACACAAAATCATAAAAAAAAAAAAAAAAATTAAGCACTGGGAAATGAAAAAAAAAAAAAAAAGGAAATAGGAAAATACTATACGGCATTTGTATGGAACCTACACTCAATACAAGTATTGAAATTAACTTTCAATATGTTAAAAGATTTGACCTATTGAAAGGACTCACTCAATTGATCTTTTTTTACAAAATAACTGATTATTATTGGTTAATAAATGAACTTTTATGGGGTAAATCAGTAGTCATCATATCCATAAGTCCATATTATTCCTATAACCCTGTGAAATTTGATTATTATTCACTTGTTGAGTTTTATAGGTATTGGTTACTAACTACTCACCAATAATAATAATAATTCAAGTTTAATTGTGAAAAATTAAACAAGATAACGCTTAAAGATTCCATTAGTTATTTTTTATTTGTTAGTTGTTTAAACTCAGATGGCCGTCATATGTATGGGCTTTAAATTTTTCAGTTATGTATGACATATGGATATGACCAATGATTTATCGACTATTAATTAATTAGCCTAATTACATCAATTATAAGATTTTAAATCATGTAGTAATCTTATGATTCATTGATTATTTTATTCAGGATTCCTAAATTTTTATTTTTCAATCAAAGTAAATTTATTAATCATTGTATATATAATCTGTTATTAATAACCTCTTTAATAATACTTATATACTATCTCATCTCACAATTTTATAATTTGGGGCAAAAAAAGAAAAGAAAAAAAAAAATCAATAAAATAACTAACTCACATCTAAATTGGTTGGATATAACTTTTCATATACTCTAATTTCTCATATTTTATTACATTGATATAACATTTGTCTGTTATCAACTATATAGACATTAATATCCAATATCGAATATCAAATATCAAATATTAAACATTAAATTTAAGAATATACATGTACATACATTTATAACTGAATATCAATTATCAAATCATAATAATTTAGTAATATGCAGTTGAACCATTTAAATAGCAACTCAGCTTCAAGCAGTACTGATCATGATAATAATTTTACTAATATCTCAGATTTTAAACCAAGATTATCAACACAGGAATCTATTGATAATGTAAGGTCACTAAGGTCCCTTAGATCAGTAACTTCTAAACATGGTATGGAAATGCCCTATATCAATGCTAAAGATGCTCATAATGATATAGAATTATTAGCTGAAATAGGTTATAAAGAAGAATTGAATCGTTCCTTTAATGCTTTACAAGTATTTGGTATTGCCTTTTCCATTATGGGTCTTTTACCTTCTATTGCAACTTTATTAGCCTTAGGTTTAGAAGGTGGTCCCGTTTCTCTTGTTTGGGGTTGGTTCTCTGTTGGATTTTTCATCTTATGTATTGGTATAGGTATGGCTGAAATGGCATCTGCCATTCCAACTTCTGGTGGTTTATATTATTGGACTCATTATTATGCTCCAAAGAAATATCAAAGTTTTATCTCATTTATAATTGGTTGTACAAATTCTTTAGCACTTGCTGCTGGTGTTTGTTCAATTACATATGGTTTATCATTAGTAATTCTTGCTGCTATCTATATTGGTAAGGATGGTGATTTTGAAATTACTAATGGAATTAAATATGGTGTATTTGTTGCTATGGTATTCTTAGAAACATTGGTTACCTGTTTCTCTTCAGGTGCTGTTTCTAAATTACAGACTACTTCAATCATTGCTAATGTCTCTTTGATTATTATCTTCTTTATTGCATTACCTATTGGTACTGCTAGAAATCAATCTTTTAATGATGGTAAGTTTATCTTTGGTGAGTTTGATTCAAGTATTATTGATTGGCCATCTGGATTAATCTTCTTTTTAAATGGTTGGTTTGTTGCAGTTTGGACTATTGGTGCATTTGATTCCTGTGTTCACATGTCTGAAGAGGCTATAAATCCTTCAAGAACTGTTCCAATTGGTATTATTAGTTCCATCTCTGTATGTTGGATTTTAGGTTGGTTTATTTGTATTGTTGTGGCTGCCTGTGTTAGCACTGATGTAGCTTCTGTTATTGAAAGTGAATCTGGTCAACCATTAGCACAGATGTTTTATGATTCATTAGGTAAAAGGTGGTCTGTTGCATTTTGCTCTTTAACTGCAATATGTCAATTTTTAATGGGTGCATCTGTCTTAACAGCTGTTTCTAGACAAGTTTGGGCATTTAGTCGTGATCAAGGTTTACCATTCTCTGATTTTATTAAAGTAGTTAATACTACATTTAAAGTTCCATTAAGAGCTGTTATTATAAGTGCTCTTTTCTCATGTGTCCTAGGTTTATTATGTCTAATTGGTACTACTGCTGCTAATGCCTTGTTCTCCATTACAATTGTTGGTAATTATACTGCTTGGGTTACACCTCAAATCTTAAGGTTAACATCTGGTAGAGAATTATTCAGTCCTGGTTATTTTTATTTAGGTAATTTTTGGTCTCCAATTATTAGTTGGATAGCTGTTATCTTTCAATTATTTATCATCATTTTAGCAATGTTCCCAACAGATCAACATGATATAACACCTGATACAATGAATTATGCCTGTGTTATCAATGGTGGTATTTGGATATTATCAATTATTTATTATGTTGTATATAAGAAGAATCATTATCATGGTCCTATATCTAATTTAACAGATGAAGAGTTTATTGAAGCAACAAATGGTACTGATATGATTGATAACATTTTGGTTCAAGATGAACCTATCACAAATGAACATGGTAATGCTAATAAATCATTTGCTGAAAAGTTTGATTAATCACTAATTTTTTAATTCAGAACACTAATTTTTAAACCCTAATTTGAGATTCAAATCAATTAATAAAGACTTGTTAGATGATAATTGATTATCACTGAACCAAGACTATAATTTCAAATAGCATTTTATGATACAAATTTTATGATTACTTATGATTTTAACGATATTAAATTTTTAACAAGGTATATTTGATAATGATTTTGTTGTATTATGTATATACTAATATTTAATATTTAACCTTCACGTACTGATTTCTTATTGACAAAAAAACCTCTTGTATTATTGATCATATGATCATATATATTAAAACAGCATTCTTTAGTGTCCATCGAATACCAATACAGTACATATGATAATGATCATTTTCATCTTCACGATTCACGTCAATGATTGTATTACCATGATCCGGGTAAACTCTTCGTTATTGAATAGAAGAGGAAAAAAAATTGATTTAAAGTTAAAAAAATGAAATAAAAAAAAAAAAGAAAACTCCACGAAATTTATTTGAGATATATATAAACCCTCAGTAGAAAGAGAACATTAAACTGTTATCAAACTTTACAAATCAAATCTGATTTACTTTTGATTTATCAATATATACGTCGCTTGGCTCAAACAATTTTATTGAAGGTTAAAACAACCTTATAGTGACGGCTGTTTGCGATAATATTGCTGTTTTCGGTGTGATCCAGAACGCGGTTTCATACTCAAGAGTCAAAAGCAAGTTAGTTAAAGTTGTATCATGTCATATCATAATAATAACAATGGTTATTATAAATATAATCCATTGAAGTATAAAGATGATAAGAGTCATCATCCTTATTCATCATATTCTTCCTATTCAAAATATCCAGATTCTAAGTCATCATCATCATCATCATCATCATCATTATCACTTTATCAAAATCAAAATTATTTCAAAACTCCTGTAGTACGACATCAGACCCAATCTAATAATGTTGGATACAGTAGATTTTATAAAGGTTCAAAGCCTTTTGATCCAAATTATGTTAAACCAGAGATCTATGTTCCAGGATCCTCTCAAAGGATATCTAACACAACATCAACTCCTACTAAATCTGATTCAAATCCACAAAACAATTATACAGGCTCTAATTCAACTTCATCCAACATAACTAGTAATATTTGCAGTACAAAGGTAGAAAATATTGTTGGCGGCAATGGAAAATCTACTCCTTATACTAATCTTATTATGCCTGACTTAAGCTCAATAAATTTAACCGAATATTCATGTTGGAGATCGCTAAATTTAACAAAATATAAAGATCAAAATCATCTACTGGATTCTGAGTTTAACTTTGTCAAGTATGGTTCAAATTCTAGTAAGCTTAATTCTTCCGCGTATGTAATTATTGGAGACCCTGATATATCAACAAAGTTCAAATCTAGAGTTGTTGATAAAGATAGGTCAAAAGAAATCTCTAATGATCCTAGAATTGATGGCGCTACCAAATCCCACAAAAAGTTAGATGTTAAGAAGTATTATCCATCCATATACTTGAAGGAGCCAACGTTAGAATATGACCATCATTCAATTGGTGATGCACCTGTCTGTGAGATTATTATCTCCTTTGAGAAACCTATCAATGAAACATATCTAATCAATCAGTTCAAAGATATTGGTAGCATCAAATATTTTGAACATGTTAACCATCCAGATACTGCTCAGCCATTGGGTATAATAAAAGCACAGTTTGATGGCAGTTATAGAAATTCCAAAGAATGTGCCACTAAAGCAGTGGGGAAATTTGCATCTCATAAAATTGATGGTGTTCCAATATCTGTCGAGCTTACAGAAGATAAAACCTTTTTTGAACAATTGGTCGCTAAGAGATTAAGAAAAATTGCATTTGAACAGAAGACTTTACAATTTCAAAAAAGGAAAAATGATACATCACATCCGAAACCACTAGCTGATAGAATCATGGAGACATTATCCAAGTCATCAACATCATCTGATAATCCATCGGAAATCATCATGCCTAAAGGACCAAAAGCATTGCTAACTGCCATTGCGAAGCAAAAGGGTTTACAACTACCGCCAACTCAAACTATCAGAAAAGTAGCAACTCAAACCACTCCCACCATCGCCAGGGAAGAGGATAAATTGTCATCAGATATATCGAAAGATGCTAGAGAATTGATCAATAATAGACCTTTCATATTTATCTCCTTCAAATATTTAAAGCCTAATATTACCAAATATGTTCTCAAGGAGTCTTTTAGAGACTATCAGTGGAGAAGAATATTGAAAGATGAAAAAGGCTTCTATGTTGTGTTTAACGATTCTTCTTTAACAAAAATATTTTATCAACAGGAAAATGGTGTAGAAATTGATGGTGTTCATATCTATATGGATGTTCACTATGGGCAAGGCTATAAATTTGATAATGAACAAGAAAAGTTATACGTGGTAGATGAAGCCACTTCAAAATTGACTAAAGACTTAGAAACCATCATACTGCAAGATATTAGGACAAAGATTATCACACCTGCAATATTTAAAGCTTTAGATCCTGAAAACTTCACTCATCTAAAGAAAACAGTATTACAGACAGTTTTAACTCCAGCTGTTAAGTTGGAAACTGTTTCCGAAGCTAAGGCTAATTCAGAAGAGGCTGAAGATAGCTCAGAAGATGTGTTTTCTCTACACAGACGTTTACCAAAAATTCCAAGTTTCAAAAAGAAAAATGAACAGATTGATTCAGCAGCAAAGCGTGCTAAATCTAAAAAGATTATTCCATTGTCATACAGTCTGAATTACAATGAGGATGGCGATGAAGATGATGATAGTGACTTTATTGGGCAGTTCGATTCTGGTTCAAAATTGGAAAAGGTATCGAAGTCGAATCAGAAACAAATGAAAAGGGATTTAGAAATCCATGAATCTAAGGAGAATGACAGTGATCAAGGAAACGAACCTCCAAGAAAAAAGACCAAATTCAGTAATCAACGGCTACAGGCAATGCTATACTCAAGTTCCTCTGAAGAAGAAGATGATGATGCACTAGATGAAGAAGAACAGCTTAAGGTGCACGATGAACCAGCTACAAAGGAATCAATCCCTACCACTCCTGAGGGAAGTGATAAGATGGAAGTAGATCCACCAATAGTGAAGGTTGAGAAACAAGCGAAGAAAAGATCATATACGAAGAAGAAAAAGAGTATTGAAGTAATCGAAAATGTTGAATTAGAACCTCCAAAAGAATCAATAGATATCTCAATGATTGATGAAGAAGAGGAAAGAAAGCCGGAAGACGAATCAGAATACCAAGGAGACGCTTTGGACTATGCTAGTGCACAAGAGAGATATCAACCATCCCTGCACATGCCTCCGATTCCAGTTTTTGAAGAGGATCTTGATTTGTTGTATGATCTGGATGGTCTTCAAGAGGTTATAAAAGATCAGGAAGATTTGGACTTATTAAAAGAGTTACTCGAGGAAGATGCTGAAATTGTTAAAATCAAAGGAGATATAGATTATCTTGCTTGGAGGAGTAAACAAGAGAAGGCTATTAATAACAAATCAATTAATATCGGTGCAACCTCAACAACACAGTTCATTAAGCAATTCAAGACAATTCCAGATGAGCTGGAAAACAAAACAGGAAGTCAAAAGAGTGAAGGCTACTATAAGATCAATGACGCAGTTAAGGTTGAATATCTACCACATAGAAAAAGAGTACATGATCCATTATCAACCGTGCAACATGATACGGAGGATCATGATTCTTCCATTCAAAGCTCGAGAGTAAACCGTGCAAACAACAGAAGATTTGCTGCAGAAGTGAATAATATTAACCCTCAAAATGATATCCTATCATTGAATTCATTGAATAAGAGAAAAAAACCAGTTTCATTTGCTAGATCTGCTATCCATAATTGGGGATTATACGCTTTGGAACCTATCGCTGCTAGGG